>BLKR01006193.1:0-62638 GCA_011170035.1 Teleogryllus occipitalis
CTCCCCGCCTCGCGCTCCCCGCCTCGCGCTCCCCGCCTCGCGCTCCCCGCCTCGCGCTCCCCGCCTCGCGCTCCCCGGGCCTCGCGCTCCCGGGCCTCGCTCACCGGCCTCGCGCTTCCCTCTGCCTCGCGCTCCCCGTGTCGCGCCCCCTCGCCTCGCGCTCCCCGCCTCGCACCCCAGGCCGCGCGCTCCCCGCCTCGCGCTCCCCGCCTCGCGCTGCCCGCCTCGCGCTGCCCGCCTCGCGCTGCCCGCCTCGCGCTGCCCGCCTCAGTTACAAAGACAATATTTTTAATTTTCTTATTTTTCTAAACTTTGTCTTATTATTGTTCCCCCTAATTACCTAAGAAGAAAGCACTGATTTTTCAGAAGGATCTTGATTTAATACTGTATTAAATACGGTATAACACAGAACAAGAAAGTTATATTCTTTCATTTGTGAATTATTTCACAACAGTGTTCTAACTTTTGATTGATGCTATAGTTATTAGTAATTCATTTATTTTTTATTATCGCATCTAACTATTTTCAACATACTTTTTGGAACTTTAAATTAAAATTAAAATTTATATGATTACTTTGTCTCTAATATAGCTACGAATGATAAACAAAAATATTGTTGAACTTTTTTCCAGGAAACTACAAAGTCAAGAAACTACAACCTTTGAGTAGCTACGTCAAAACTACCCTCTGAAAAGAATAAATTGAAGAGAGCTCATGGTCAGTACAATTCATATTGAAAAATTATAGGCTGTTAAAAATATTCGAAGGACCAAATTGTTGCTAATCTCTCAGAGACCTGTGAAATGGGTTCCAAAATTGATTTTCTCTCTCAGCATGTAATCCTCGTCCAGGTCGAAAGACTAGACCCGCCCCACCCCCATCGCAGACAGCCTCTGCTCTCCGGTGTCGTATCGAGCCGCGCGCCCTCGCGGCGCCCAACGGCCAACCGCCGAAGCTCAACGCGACGCCCTGAGGGACGCTGAGCGCGCGTCGCTGTCGCGGTCGACTTACGCAGGCGGCCACCACGACGCTGCGGGCGGCCGACCCGCGAACTACCGGCGAAGCGCCCCCACTACGCGTTGCAAGGATCACGCAGGTCGTGGTGGGCCGAGAGGGGGATGGAAGGGGGCGGCGGACTGCGCGAGAGGGTGGGGAGGGCGAGGCGATGGATTCTTTGATTGATTTTTTCGTGTTTCCGGGCGCGTCAACTGCTTCCGTCATTAGTCCCGTTAGTGTAGTGCATGTTTTTTCTTGGGAGATGGCGGTGATCTTCCCCCGCTGGATGGCGAGATCCGGCGCTGACCTAACGACGGCTAGTGGGGTTTCCTCCTAACGAGGATTCTCCCACAAGCGGGGCACCGCCCCAGCCGGGACAACCTCTAATCTCCCGACCGGTCTCCCGGAATGTGTAGTAGTGTAGTGGGTGTGTAAGGGGAGAGGACAGGAGAATGAAGAGGAAGGACAGATCGCGCGCGATCCGTGGCCCGTTTGGTAGGGTACTGCTCCGGCATTCGCCTGGTGTTGATCGGAGACCCCAAGGAAAACTACCGATCAGAGCAGCCGGCCGCTAGAATTCTTCTCCAGACAGCGACTAAATTCCACCTAGCTGAAAAGCTAGGGTCGAAAATCCTGCCGCCGTCAGGACTCACACCCAGGATCTCCTGGTCAGAAGCGCTGCAGTGACATCAGTTGATGCACTGAGCTACCGCTACCGGTACGACGCGATGGAGGTGGCATAGGGTTTGGGGGGTGGCGGGAAGGCAAGAGGGGAGGGGGCACGAGGGGCGGGGGAAGCGAGGAGGGCGACGGGGAGCGGCGGGTGGGAACGAGGGGTGGGGGACAGCGAGGAGGGTGGTGGGGGGCGGCGTATCAGATGTATCAATAAACACCATAAAATTGTATTTTGTAACACCGTATCATACATGTTCAATGCATAAAATTTAGTATTTCGTTGTAAAAACGAAGTTTTCTTTATTTTGATCAAAAGTAGTCTATCAGGCTACGCCTTTGTCACAACGCTTGATGCAGGTTGCCTATGTAATCTACTCGTAGAGTTAAGAGGACAATTTGTTTTTTCGAGAAAGGTATGTCATGTTTCAAATTTGTGATCTATTGGAGTTGACTTCCATTTTTCACTTCGAAGGAAGAATTTTTCAGAGGTCGTTTTTACTTGTACTGCTCGTTGACGTCTCATTGCAGTCAAGTTGACGTCACGGGTGGAAGTGGCAGGGACAACGCGACTGAACTTTATGATTGAAGTACTCTTGTTTGAGCCTGGAGCAACATCGTTTTGAGCTTTTTTGCGTGCAGGCCCAGAGCGGCGTAAAGTAAAGGAATGCAGAATAGCATAGTTGAATATCTCATTTCGAGACCTCGACGTTTTCCGCGAAATTTGAAACAGATTCGTTTAAATATTCTGTAGAACCATTCGACACTTTATCTCGTGTTACAGAAAGTGACAGGGAAACGGAAATATGTAGCTACCTAATTTCCTGCTGCTATTTTCTCTTTGTTATGTGTTCGCCATTGTTCCTGTTATCTCTTGGGGACATGCGACTTGTATGACGAGGATTTTAAAAGCTCTATGAAAGGTGTTTATTTGACCAGAGAACTCAAACCAATTGAGAGTGTAGAGAATGAACAAAAAGTCACAAGTACAGCCAAATGTACACAATATTTTACAGGTCATTTTTGTGTCGGAAAATACGTATTTTTCACTATTTAATTGCTATCGAAATCGATTCCATTCAGCTGACTTTGTATGTAAATTCATTACACAACGTGTTTGATTCGACTTACGTATGAAATGGGAATTATTTCGAAATAGCGTATTAGTTCTATATTATGCAATTGGCGTAAATGGTTAAAACATCTTTTAATATTGAAACAAAAACAAACAGAAAAGGAAATCAGATCATTAATGACAAAACTGGGAGTGAATATACAAATAAAAATTATCGGAAATACGAGAAACAATATAGAAAAAACTTTAATAAAAAATATTAAAATGACCATTAATAAGTAAAATGAATAGGAATCATGAAATTAATACAAAATTTATCAGTTGATACTTGAAAATCGTACATTCCACAATACCACAATATTGTAGATTTCATCTTAGTATTGTGAGATAAATACGAATGAAAGAAAATGAGTGAAGGAATTAAAAAGTGGTATACTTATCATAACACGAGTTGCTTACCTTAAATTAAAATTTTCTGTGCCATTTAAAAGCACGGACGCTTTCAACTAGAACCGATACAAACAAAAATTTTCTTTGCACGACTACGCAATATAGTAAAATGTGTGCTGTAGTAAGAAACAATTATCTTAATTGGCACAATATCTCTGAAAACAACCTTTGCAAGGAACAGAGTCTATGGCCGCAGCGAAAAGTTTTTACGATTAAAGAATTAAAAAGCCCGAGGTGGTGCAGTGAAGTGAAAACCCTGTGCCAACAAAGTGGAAGATTCTGAGAAAGCACGCAGACGCAATATTTACCCGCACAATTTTGCGGAAGGAAGCCTCTGAATGGAGTTTGTAATTCAACCACAAAACATGGTATGCTTTTGTTTACCGATGTAACAATACCAAAAGAAGAGAGATATCTTGTAAACATTAAAACCATAGCATTAACAGTAAAAAGAGAGAGGTATGAAAAAGTAGAATATCACTAAATAGGGAAATAGCGGAATACATGAAAAACTAAGCGATTCTACGAACTAAGTACGATGTTGCAAGGACGTTCAAGCCTCGGCTGCTAATATGGCTGAGAAGCTATGCAAGAGGTTACCACTACTGATAACTCTAGTCAATATTCACATTATGTAATATGTTAAAAGTAAATAACGATTTATAAGTCTAAATGCCAATTATAAATTACTGTTTAATTCTTGTTTAAATTTCATTTTCACTATGTAATTTCAATCCTGAATCAATTATAGTATATCGTGTATATTTGTAGTGGCTAATAAGCTTGTCGTTGATGCGACTTCAAATAAAATAATTAAAAAAAAACTGTATTGATCGGATGTGCTCAAACGTTCACGTAGTTTCTTGCGGCTGATGTGGCGCATGCCGAAATAGTTCCTTAAACAACGGGCCATTCGCGTTCTTTTCTTCTCCATATTGCACGCAATTCCCTTGAGGTCGGGTGTTCGGTTACTCAATATCCCCAGCGATATCTGCAGAGTTCTATATTAATGCGAATATCAGATTCATGTCCGACTTGACGTACATTTAACGGAGAGGCAGTTGCTCATAGCGCGTGATAAAGGACGTTTGCGAGGAAAAAAGAACGCGCTCGCGTGAGAGAGGAAGGGAGAGAGGGGAAAATAAAGAGAAAAAGAGCGAGAGAATGAGAGAGGAGAGAGAGAAAGAGAGAGGAGAGAGAGAAAGAGAGGAAAAACAGAGAAAGAGGAAAACAGAGAAAGAGAAAAACAGAGAAAGAGAGAGGAATAGCAGAGAAAGAGAGAGGAAAAGCAGAGAAAGAGAGAGGAAAAGCAGAGAAAGAGAGAGGAAAAGCAGAGAAAGAGAGAGGAAAAGCAGAGAAAGAGAGAGGAAAAGCAGAGAAAGAGAGAGGAAAAGCAGAGAAAGAGAGAGGAAAAGCAGAGAAAGAGAGAGGAAAAGCAGAGAACGAGGCAGGAAAATCAGAGAACGAGACAGGGAAAGCAGAGAACGAGACAGGTAAAGCAGAGAAAGAGAGAGGAAAAACAGAGAGGAAGAGAGAGGAAAAGCAGTGAAAGAGGGAGGAAAAGCAGAGAGTGAGGAGTAACAGAGAGGAGAAGAGAGAAAAAAGAGAGATAAAAGAGAGAATGAGAGAGGAAAAAGAAAGAGGAAGAGATAAAGAGAAACCAGAAAGAGAAACAGAAAGAGAGTGAGAGAGAGAAAGCGAGTGTATGTGTGTGTGTGCGAGAGAGAGAGAGAGAGAGAGAGAGAGAGATAGAGAGCGAGAGCGAGATCGAGATCGAGAGAGAGAGAGAGAGCGAGAGAGAGAGAGAGTGTGTCAGGAGGGAGAGGAAGGGGATATACGAGAGCGACGGTGGCGCTCTGGTTTGCGCAACGGCGTCCATTGCCAACTAAGCTCAGCAACGCTGCGCTGCGTTGCGCTCCGCTGTTTAGAATCTCGGGGTGCAACCATAAATCCAGGTATGCGTCTCCGAAACCGTTCACGCGCGCGTGCGAATGTGCGTGAGTGGGCGTGTGCGTGGAGAGCAAAGTGCGTATGTGTGTGTGTGTGAGGGAGAGAGCGAGAGGGAGAGAGGGAAGGAGGGGAGAGTGCCCCAGCGCCACAGTCATTGTTCGAGCATGAAAGTGTGTGTGTCTACTACTCGCTGTAACGTGTGGGCGTTTGCGCAGATTCCATTCACTTCATCATAGTTACAGACAAACGCACGAATTCGTGCACACGGCATGTTTGTATGTAGCATGCACTAGATTGATTGATTGTTTTTTCGTGTTTCCGGAAGCGTCAAATGCTTTGGTCATTAGTCCTGTTAGTGTAGTGCGTGTTTTTTCTCGGGAGATGGCGGTGATCTTTTCCCGCTAGATGGCGAGATCCGGCGCCGACCTACCGTCGGCTAGTGGGGTTTCCCCCTAACCAGGACTCTCCCACCAGCCGGGCACCACCCCAGTCGGGACAAGCTCTAAGATCCCGACCGGTCTCCCGGAATATGTGGTAGTGTAGTGCATGTTAGTGTAAGTGTGTGTGTAAGGGGTGAGGATAGGACAAGGAAGTGGAAGGACAGATCGCGCGCGGTCCGAGGCCCATTTGGTAGGGTACTGCTCCGGCATTCGCTTGGTGCTGATCGGAGAAACCACGGAAAACTACCGATCAGAGCAGCCGGCCCCTAGAATTCTCCTCCAGACAACGACTGAATTCGACCTAGCTGAAAAGCTAGTGTCGAAAATCTCGAACAGTAGACGTGAGCGATCAATTGCCTAAAGTCAAGCGCTTCATTACAAAAAATAAGTTGTCGCTAGTCAAAACGAAAGTCATGGGCAATCACTTGACGTTCCTGAGTTGATTGAAATTTGTTTTGAAATTCCTACAGTAAGAGAAAGTAAAATATTTTAGGGTTTTAATTTCGAATAAAACGCATTAAAACACATTTGTTTGTGCCGCCCTGCCGTATAGAATGATATTACTAATTAGTTTAAAAATATTTCTGATTAAAATATTGCCCACATTACGACTTTGGAGTTGAACAGTATGTTCGAAGAATAAGGAAATACATGCCTTGTCGCGACATTGCTATGGACTTTTCTTAATTGGGGGAGGACAATAAACTGGGGAATGACTGAGATTGACGAATGACTAGAAGAAGTGGAAGGAAAATAAGGAAGATGTATACCTGTATTGCATGCAGAAAAAGTAGATCCAAAGTAGAGATAAAGATACAGATACCACTCTAGTAGTAATGAAAGTTTTATTTTAAAATTATAATAAAGATTATTGTAAGTTAATTATTATTAGATATAAGCAACTGTAACAAATGTGGAGTGTATTAACACTGATATTGATATTTTTCTATTAAAAAAAAACAAAAATAAAAAATATCATATAATTTGATTGTTCAACATAAAAATTCGGGATATTTTTTTAAGGAATAGTAATTTCATTCAACTATTTATATACATTCTTTCATATTAACGTTAAATGTTATCGCAATGGAGACATAAAATAAACATTCATGTTCTGAGAATTAATGTATAATAAACTTTTTCATGGTTGTATCAAGATAAAGTCGGGTGTATTTTCAAGATAAATATTTCGGTAAGTCACTTCCGAATTCATGAAACTTCCCCGAAAACAATGTGACCACGTTGATGCCTGTCCCTTCCAAAAGCGCCCAAAAATACATTAAAATTTTACAAAATTGTTTTTAAAGTTAAATGCCGTATGTAAATAAAACTGATTAATCAAAAGATCTGAATTATTAAACAATATTCATGAAATGTATTTTAATGTATCTAAGTTAGGAAAAAAATATCACTATTGTTTGGGAAGCAGCACAATAAGATATATTTGATAATGATATCGCTGATCTCGAAGCTAAAAGAGCCACAAAAAATGCGCACCAAAACCATCCAACCGAAACCAACAGATTTCAAGATATTTGGAAATAAATTAAAAATCAATTAAATAAACAATGGCAGGAATCATGACTAAAGGAAAAATTCAGCAAAATTAATAAAACGATAACTAATTTCTTTGTACTTGTCACAAACTCCTCTATTAATCGTCGTCATCAAGTTGTTTTGTCTAGAATTCGATCAAACCATTCTAAATTATCTTAAAAATGTTTAATTGAAAAAGTTCCACAACCTACTTGTACCATCTGCAATAGAATTCTATCAATAGAACACATCCTTCTGGAATGCCCCGTACGTATCGAGGACAGGAAAAAGTGCCTGGGAAATGAAAATTTCAATGCAATCTTATCATCACCAAGATTCCAAGGAAAAGTGTTACAATTTTGTAAAACTAGATATTTTCTCAGAATCGTAATTGCATTACTGTACCAGTCTCTGATGACATATGTAGTTTATGCGACTTAAAATTAAAATAATGAAAAAAAACTGTTTAATAGTTGGAGAGCCAGAAGTGTCTTGGTCCCCTCTAGTTTTAGGTTCGCCTATGGTCACGGCTACTTGGCGGGTCGCAACCCGCAAATGAATACTCCCTTGCATGAATGATTGGAAAATAGTTTGAGTCAGGCGATGCTCGTCATTGAAGACTGTAAGAGCGTCTCCTATAGAAATTGCCCCCAATAGAAATTTAAAAATATATTTATAAATGTATTTATTTATTAATAATGGACTTCTGAGGTATATTATATAACAATCATATCAACATTTTTGTCTATGAGTTCAGTAACGGTCGTCCGTAACGATTTTGAAGCTGCTGACACGGAAGACAAAAGCGTTAGGCTCTCACTTCATCCCGCCATAAGGCCTGTGTAAAACGAGGAGGCGTGATATTCACTGCACAGGCTTACCGGCAGACGAAGGCTGCGGTCGGGCAGTAGAGCGAGTAGCATTGAGCATCAACTAGTTTTCCCAATATGCGGTAGGAGCACTTCTCTGTTATGCATGCATGTGAAAAGATAATGTGTAGAAATACAATACATGCAATGTAATACAATGCATTTGCAGCCTTCCCCATTTAGAAAACCACGATTCGCGACCGGTTTGAGTAGTCTCCCCATCTAATTTTCTGGAAGATCTGAGAATCATCCTTTGATAGAGAGCTCTTGACAGGTTGATGGATGAATTATTGACATGCCACAAAATTAAACTTCCTGAGAGTGACCTACGGCAGAAAATAAATTGGATTGCAAAGTATCTTGTTACTTTCTAAAATATCTGGTCGAGAGTTTGTAGCTCATGTATGTAGTAGAAAATTGTTACGAGGAAGGAATGTGAGAGATAAAAACTGTCAGTTGAATTTACATAAGACTTCATTTACAGTTATCAAGTCAAAGAGAAACCAGTTTCACCACCCACAACAGTTTTTGTGACAGAATTGTTCTATACCGCGTCTAACGTGTATGAATAGTGTATACAATATCTAGTACATGTATGGAATATTAAAGTCATATTACTAGTAATATAGTTTGACATCGTAAGTCGATATGATTGACAAAATAGCATTAATTCAGTCTACAAGAAATCTTATAATTATATTAACTATTTTTAATTTATTTCTGTTCGTTCGACATAATTGCCTTCTGAGATTTTTAACGATGCAAATTACAACACTTAGCGTATTTATGTAGTTTTATCACGTGTAATGAACATCTCAAGAATCTAAGAAAGTCGTTACACGAGAACAACCGAGAAAGAGAAGAATTTGAAAAACGTTTTATTAATACTGATCGGCTAAGAGCATAAGTGAGTATTGGGTTGGCAATGAATTACCATATTGAAGTCATTTAGGGAAAAATTATATTATGTTTACTTGGCTTCTTATGAAGTACCCCAAAATTCAAATGTACGTTTCAAAATCGCCACGAATCAAGTTCGATCTGATCAATCGGAGATTATCAATTGTGGGGAAAATACCGGCGCATGGTTTAAATGCTATTATTGTTTACACACGAACAGATAGACTAACGCCCTTTCGGTCCCCTGCTCGATACAAAAACAATCGCAAAACTTAGAGTTAGTTTGTATATATTTAATTTTCTCTACGCTGTTTGAGAAGATTTGATATGAAAATTGAAGATTTGAAAAAAAAAAAAAAATTCTGGACCGACGGGCATGCCAAATTGCAAACCTTCAAAATTATGTTTCGACGTAGGTATCTTTCTGCATTACATAACTATTTCGATACTATTTATTAGAGAAAGAAATAATAATAATAATATTAATAATAATAATAACAATAAGCCCCTGAAAATTAATTTTTGCTCATTATAGACATTTTTAAAGCCATCAAACGACTTATTAGAAAAATGTTGGTGGTCCATACGCCGAATAACAAATTATTAATATTATCAAATCTATTTAATTATTTATCTTCAACCAAGGATATCGGTATCTTTCTTAAACTGACAGATTTCATTTGATTTATTAAATTTAATATACAATCGTTAGAAACAGCGTAGCAAAATTGAATAAATGCAGAGAAAAAAATTGCGATTCTTTTCGTGTTTATAGTCCGAAGGCGCGAGCGAAAATTTCTTCCTTGCGGTTGGCCAAAAAAAGAGGGAAAACGTTTGCATCTGTCAGTCTTCGGAGAGCCTGCTGCAAGAAGCACAAGCTGAAGACGGAAAGACAATCCGGCTGTCTATTTCTTGGTAGGCGTCCGGGTGAGAGGTTCGTAGAAAACACGAAAAACGCTTTTGACTGTTCTTGCGAGGGAATTCCCGACTGAAAATAGCATATCACTGCCAGACAGCACAACACTACTGAAGAAACAGCGTGGCACATTTACTGAGCTGTGGACAGTGTATTCGTTTGGTTGCGCAAGAAAGTAAAAGTTAAACTATTGGTGCTATTTTCTTGCACTAATTCTGAATTTTCAATTTTCTAAAATTTAAAGAGTTCAACGAAAATTAGACCTGCGCAATTGATTTAAATGTTCCTTTTTCTATCCGAAGAAAAAATTGAAGAACCATTTGGGGCGTTTTTTTCAGAAAATGTTTCCTTATAAATTGCATTAATTTCAAACGCAAATTACGCAAAATCTCCTCGTTTTTTAAAAAGCTGTAAAATAAATTTTTTTAAAGAGCTGATTTTTTGAAACAGACTTTGTCTGAAGCTTTAATTTTGTAGTTTTGAAATGTTTACTTTTTGCAATTTTTAATACGGTGTTCTTTAAATTCTAGTAACTTCCAAACTCGTTTGATGCCTTCACAAATATGTTCAATGCAACTTAACAGTGAATAAAGAAATTAGACTTAGCTATACGGCTGAAATGTGGGACGTTAACAGTGATGGCACGGGACGCAATTTTTGTTCATTGTAGTGAAACAGTTAAATTACTCGAAACCCAGTGATTAAGATTTAAATATTCTGGAGATTTTCAAAAGAATTTTGAATAAAAACATACAGAGCTATGGTAATTTGAAAAGTGTCCATTTCTGTGGTTTTTAAGTACAGATGACCATATTCAGACTAATATGGCACTAATATGATACTGGTGACGAATGTGACTATAGTAGTGACGATACTAGTGACGACTAGTGATGAATGTGATACTAGCGAATATGACACTAGTATTAAATTGATGACGATGTGTGTTGGTGCGGTGAGGAGTGTTGTGTCTCCCACTCCCCGAGAGGTGCCTGAAATGGAGGAGTACACATGTATTAATTATGTTTTCATGTTGTGGTTGCAAGCCCTGAGGATGGAAATAAATTTTCCGAAACGTCGGCAAACAACCAACGTACAGTTCGTGTTTACTTACGATAAGCCCCGTTAACCTGCCTTCCAATACTCCCTAATAAAGCAATCTCGAGAAAGCTTTGCTTCCGAGGAAGCCGCTCCGCTTGCGAGCCCGGCGGCGTCCGACACGGCGCGTCGCGGCGAGCGTAGGTAGGCGGAGCGTCATTGCACATTTCGCTGATGATACAGCCTTCTATAACTCCGGTCTTTCACTTACTGATTGAAGCAACAAAGTTCAATTGTACCTTAACCTAATAGACAGCTGGGCTTCAAAATATAAAATCAAACTCAACCCAACCAAAACGGCCGCCAAGATCTTCACACTCCGTCCACACTCACCCCCGCGACCACTCATGCTAAACAATACACACATCAACTGGCTCCCTCTTAATACCCCAATCAAATACTTAGGACTGAACATGGACACAAAACTCAATTGGAAGCAGCATATAGATGTCAACATCATTCAAGCCAAAATCAAATTAATTCAAATAAAGCCATTAATACACAGATCCAGCCCATTATCATATAATTCAGCATTATTAATATTTAAAACAATAACAAGACACTTGCTATTATACGCCTGCCCAATCTGGTTAAATGCAGCAAAAACCAACCAAAGGAAATTACAAATAATACAAAACCCATTCCTCAGAATTATCTCAAACGCTCCCTGGTATGTCACCAACAAACAGTTACATAATGAATTCGACCTAGAGACTATAGACCATCACATATCACCCTTTTCTTTATCTCTTCTCCACACTTCTTCCTGGCGGCATCGGCAGTTGTTTTGCGAGTGTTGTTGAAAATAGGAGTGTGTGGATGATCTCCAGAGATAGTTATTGAACAAGGGTTGTTATTATTTTGTTGCTTCTGCCAACAAATCATCTTCCTCAAGCAAGTAAGAATATCTACCAATTTAAGAGGGAATGCGGACATTCCTAAAATATTAAAGATGTCTCTGTAGTCGTATGTTTCAGTTTCACGATACCATTAGAAAAAATGAGGGTAGGGTTTAACATGCGAGAATTCTCGCACGAGTAAGTCAAAGTAAAATAATTTTATTTAATTATCATCACCACTAGTAGCAGCAATAATGAATATGATAATAAAATTAACTAATATACAAACAACAATATGTTCAAACAACAGTATTCGCCGTAAAATGCTGGAACGCGACCGAATTTTCAAAACCATGTTCGTTTTTATTTTGTTGGAACTCTATTCCCGGAAACTGTCACAATGCAGAACTAATACAAATACTCGAGTGCCCACTGGAAATCAAACCCAGAACTACGTGTGCACGAGGTGAACATACGTGACATAGACACACTATATGTAGGTAAAGTTTCAATAGACTTCTATTAAAACTAGTTTAATTTATTTACAATAATTACTTATATTTTATGATATATTGTGTTCTGAATTTTGTAAATAACATTCCTTCTTTCCATGAAGCTTCAGCTCCCGTGTTTTGGGGCACCAGCCGGCTTTGAACCTGATTATGATTATGAAGGTAAGATGTTGGAAGTGTGGCGTCATGGAGAAAAACACACAGAGATTTACAAGTATGTACAAGTGTATTTACACGTATCTACAATAACCAACTTCTGCTCCGAAACTACACCCTTGTAAGTATTTCCCTGTGGATACCCCACATAGCTAGGGAGGCCCCACCTTCTCTGACGGTACTCCCGGGCCACTACCGTGACCTCGTCACCCGTGCACTAGGCACGACACGCTCCAGCCTGGGCGTAAAATTTTGCGCATCGCGCGAGGTTTCCAGAATTAAAACCCCCGAGTGAGCTCGTCAGCTCGATTTTATATCAGAGTGTAGCCGTCACGTGACCGTCGTTGGTGTAGGAGGGAGGCTCGCGTCTACCACGTGACCTTCCCGGTCAAGCTGGCGTCCCCTTTGTCTAAATGTATCTCAACGCCGGGGCGCCAGCTATTCATGCCCGCAGGAATGCGATACTTCCGCTTCTCCTCCCACCTACGGCCGCCAACGTGACGCTACAGAAGATGATAATGATGAATTAAAGAATAGATTAGAAAGAAGGAGATTAAAAGGCTTAGGGCGTATTTAGGAGAAAACCCCGATCCTACGAGGCATAAACAACATCCTTACGAGATTAGGGACTGAGACAGGCAAACCTTCGAACCGAGACTGTTGGGTTCGTACGCCTTAGCGATCTGGGCAATCAGGTTAGCCACATTGCTACTCTCTGGTTTGTTACGAGCAATGTTGGTTTCATTTTCGTGTACTTACTGGGTTGGTTTTGTCCATTCAATTCCTATTTCATTTTTTTTTTCCTCTTCGCTTTTGGTTAGTTTATTTTATTTTCATTTCATTTTCCCTTCTGCTTCTTGTGTCAATGATTTTCAATTTTCATTCTACTGCCGATAATGTTGGCTCGTTTTAAGTTAATTACTTGTCTTCTATTTTTACAGTACAATATGTCTAATTTATTTTGTAATTTTATATTTATTTGTAGCTTTTATATCTCTTTCAATGTTATATTTACACCAATTATTTCTTCTTTACACATCCTAGTTCAAGATATGAATGTTTATGAGGCAAAGGGCACGGTATAGAGAATATAGATCTGGGAGACTAAGAAAAACCATCTTCATTATTTCACATTGGTAATCTTAGAATGGTGTAAAAATTAACCTGAACTCGAATTCTTTTTTTAATATTTTAGGTAACTTTAAATATTTTCTCTCAAAGATTAAGTAACTGGCATCTCATTCAACTTAATGAAATTAAGCTCATTATATTAATTTTATTAATTCAATTAAGTGCATACTACTTCTGCCAATCTCGTATTTGGTTCAAGATGGTTTCATCAACCCAATTTCTGCCTCTCAAAACGATTACTCTCTTTCTATTCTTTCCATCTTTTCTCCTTCATTTTCATCCCTTTTCCTCTTTCCTCCTTAACTCTTCCATTTCCTGTGCAACAGCTCCCAGCAGTGCCCTCTGAAACCAACACGTCTTCATGCTCGTTTTCCCTTTCGCCCGCCACTGTCTCAGTCGCCGCGCCCCCCCCCCCACCCGGCGCGTGTGCCTACGCAAATCACGTCCACGGCGAGGCGACGCGAGGCGAGCAAGAAATGGATCCAGGGAGCGGGTTAGCGCGTGGGCGGAGACGAGGCGGAGGCGGACGCGGAGGCCGAGGGGACGCGGAGACGGACGCGGAGACGGGGCGGACGCAGGGCGGAGATGGGTCGGAGGTGCGGCGGCGGCGGGGCGGCGGCGGGGCGGCGGCGGGGCGGTGGCAGGGAGGCGGGTGCGGGAGGAGGAGGCGGGCGGAGGCTGGGCTGGGAGCGGAGGTGGTGTGGCGGTGCGGAGGCGGTGCGGAGGCTGCAAGGAGGCTGTGCGGAGGCGGTGCGGAGGCGGTGCGGAGGCGGTGCGGAGGCGGTGCGGGAGGCGGGGTGCGAGGCGGTGCGGAGGCGGTGCGGAGGCGGTGCGAGGCGGTGCGGAGGCGGTGCGAGGCGGTGCGGAGGCGGTGCGGAGGCGGTGCGGAGGCGGTGCGGAGGCGGTGCGGGAGGCGGTGCGGAGGCGGTGCGGAGGCGGTGCGGAGGCGGTGCGGAGGCGGTGCGGAGGCGGTGCGGAGGCAGTGCGGAGGCGGTGCGGAGGCGGTGCGGAGGCAGTGCGGAGGCGGGGCGGAGGCGGGGCGGAGGCGAGTGCGGGGGTGGTGGCGGGGGAGGGGGTGGGTGCGGATACGGGGTGCGGAGGTGGGGGCGGGGCGGAGGCGGGGGCGGAGGCGTTGCGGAGGCGGGGCGGTGACGGGCGAGGGGGCGGAGACGGGAGCGGGGGCGGGAGCGGGGGCGGGAGCGGGGGCGGGAGCGGAGGCGCGTCAGAGGTAACTCCACGCCTGAGCTGCCTCCGCCTCTCTCTACGTCATCACCGCATCGCTGTCGCTGGGGACCCGCCCCATTAGCACTGCCGCTTCCTTTCTCGTGACACTCCCACGCCAGCCTCCTTTTTGACCGGTTTCCGCCGCCGCCATCATGACCGCGACCGTCACCATCTTTACTCACACACATCACTTCCATCTCACCATTTTCTATTCCACCACAATCAACATCACCAACTCTCATCACAATCGTAATCTCTTCACTCCACCACTATCATCGCGACATTCATTGCGATGGGTCTTCGCCTCCATCAAGCCCTCGCCTTTATCTTCACTCCTGACGTAACCTGTCGCTCACATTGAAGCCATTGTCTTCTCTTTCAGCTTACGTCGTATGTTTCCAGCCTTTTTTGTCTGTACCTCACCCTTTTCCTCCACCAACTCTCCTTCCTCTTGCTTCCGTCTCCTCCTCTCGTTCGTCTCCACGTGGCCTCCGCTGCACCATGCATTCGGATTTCACTATGGCTTCATTTCTACATCGCGCCCACCTCCCCTGAGATTTCACACCATCGTGAACTTTACCTTTTCTCCGCGTCCACCTGGCGCTTCGCCTTTAACCTTTCGCCCCTTTCGGCTCCGTTTCCACCACCGCCGCAACCGCTATCGCTCTCACCATTATCTCCGTCCCCGTCGCACTCAACGCCGCAAGCGCCACCGCTAACAATACAGCCACCCGACCCTCCGTCGCCATTCACGCCTCCGCAGCCGCCTCCGTACGTTACATCGCCTTGGCGACCCGCCTCTTCCGCTCGCCTACTCGCCCGCTTGTTCACCTGCACGCTTAACCACCCGTCCACCCACGCGCCCGCCCGCCCGCCTCCCGTTCGCTCGCTCACTCACCCGGCCGGTCGCTCGCTCGCCCGCCCCCTCGCTCGCCCCCTCGCTCGCCCCCTCGCTCGCCACCTCAATCGCCCCCTCGCTCGCCCTCTGGCTTGCCCTCTCGCTCACCCTCTCGCTTACCGTCTCTCGCCCTCTCGCTCGCCCTCTCTCTCGCTCGCCCTCTCGCTCACCCCCTCGCTCGCCCCCTCGCTCGCCCCCTCGCTCGCCCCCTCGCTCGCCCCCTCGCTCGCCCCCTCGCTCGCCCCCTCGCTCGCCCCCTCGCTCGCCCCCTCGCTCGCCCCCTCGCTCGCCCTCTCGCTCGCCCTCTCGCTCGCCCTCTCGCTCGCCCTCTCGCTCGCCCTCTCGCTCGCCCTCTCGCTCGCCCTCCCGCTCGCCCTCTCGCTCGCCCTCCCGCTCGCCCTCCCGCTCGCCCTCGTTTCGCCCACTGCTCGCCCACTCGTTGCCCACTCGCCTGCCCACTGCTGCCCACTCGCTCGCCCACTGCTCGCCCACTCGCTCGCCCACTGCTGCCCACTCGCTCGCCCACCCGTTGCCCACTCGCTCGCCCACTCGTTGCCCACTCGCTCGCCCACTCGTTGCCCACTCGCTCGCCCACTCGCTCGCCCACTCGCTCGCCCACTGCTCGCCCACTCGCCTCGCCCCCTCGCTCGCCCCCTCGCTCGCCTCCCCTCAGCCGCCCCCTCGCTCGCCCACCCGTTACCCACTCGCTCGCCCACTCGCTGCCCACTCGCTCGCCCACTTCAGCAGCTGCCCACTCGCTCGCCCACTCGCTGCCCACTCGCTCCGCCCACTGCAGCTCGCCCACTCGCTCGCCCACTCCTCGCCGCCCACTCGCTCGCCCACTCAGCCAGCCCACTCGCTCGCCCACTCGTTCGCCCACTCTCGCTCGCTCGCTCGCCCGCCCCCTCGCTCGCCCCCTCGCTCGCCCCCTCGCTCGCCCCCTCGCTCGCCCCTTCACTCACCCACTCGCTCATCCACTCGCTCGCCCACTTGCTCACCTACTTTCTCACCCACTCGCTCGCCCCCTCCTTTGCCCCCTCGCTCGCCAGTCCGCTCGTGCGCTCGCTCCCTCGCTCGCCCGTTCGCTCGCTCGCTCGCCCCCTCGCTCGTTCACCTACTCGCCGACTCTCTCGCTTGCTTGCTCGCCCGGCTGCTCGCTCGCCCACCCCATCGCCCATTCGGCCGCTCGCTCGCCCGCCCACCCGCCCTCAACGCACGCGCCGCCATTTTCCTCATGCGCCTCAGGTGCGAGGAGGCGCCCGAGCCGCGGGCGGAGGCGGAGAAAGCATGCGCGTGCCTCGAATGCCGCACCGCCGCCCGGCGCCGACGCCCCGCGCCGCCCCGCGCCGGCTCACAGCGAAGCCCCGCGCGCCGGGTTTATTGCTTCATCTGCATCCGAGCGGGCTCGGAACCCGGGCCTCCGGCGCGGCGACGGCGCCGCCCATTGGCCCGGCCCACGGCGGCGCGCGGCCGGTCGCGCTCCACGCAGCCTTCCGGATTGGATGCGCTGATTCAAGGAGGATTCCCGCTGTGAAGGTATTAGTCCCCGAGGGCTCCTGCGACAAGCGCCTGCAAGGCTTCGGCCCTCTTGATACATACGAAGTACCTCTTTCACCGGAAGGCGGGCATGGGAATGGACCTTGACGGTTAAAGTACTAGGATTGTGCCATACGCCTACCGGCTGTTCTATATGCTTTAATGTCGAGTATTAAGAATTCTGAGCCTTTTTTTACTTTTGGTTGGAGTCGTGTTATAGAAATGATAGAAGATGTGGATTTGAGCTGGCTGGCCGGCGAAGGAACACAAACCTGATATATAAATGGAAGAAAGGTTGTGTGAGGATAAGTAAGACAGTGATTGTAATTAAAACTTACTTCTAGTAGCATTGTTTGTAGTTCCTCGCAAACCAACGTCAGCTCTTGATTGAATCTTCATCAAGGCTGGAAATTCATGATTTATAATAGTTTTATAACGGTGATATTTATTACTAACAGTTCAAATCCATTGGACTATTAACATTATCAATAATTGGATTATTATATTATCAATAATTGCATTATTATCATTACCAGTAATAGGATTATTAACGTTACCAATAATTGGATTATTAACATTATCAATAAATGTATTACTAACATTATCAATAATTGATAATTGATTGCCTTTTTCCCCTTCTTGCACTATTTTCAGATTAAATATTATTAACTACGAGCATTATTGCACTTTCAAACCTGTCATGATTATTCTATTTATACAACCAATTTTCTAACATTATACGTGCAATTTTTACCACACACCGCAACTAGTAACACAGTGTGTAAAGTATAGCATACGAGTATAAAAGGGTAAAGAGGAATTAGTTTTCGATTCTACTTTATATAAGAGACTAATGATGATATCTTCCAGCAAAACAAATGAAAATAGGTTTATCAGACCCAGAACAATGGAATAGGACCAGACAGACAGACACGAACTGTATAAACAACATAACAGGTTTCATACAATCTAAATAGCCAATGAAGTAATAAAAAGCCAGATATTTTGAAATCACGAACACTTCAATTTGGCTAATTCGATTTACACAAGGACCTTCCAATGCGCTAATCGGTAGCGGAGAGGCACGCATGTGGTTAGTAAATAACAAATGATTCATAAAGCAATAAGCTCGCATGAAATAACCCTTAATTATAGTAGCATTGGTTTTACTGATTTTAATATAATAATAGCATTATTGTTTTTAGCATTCGTGCATTAAAAATGGTACACCGCATCGAAATGTACAAAATATTAAAAATATATCGTGAACATTTTAATTTCGGAATCCTACATTAAAATGTGGAAACTATTTTATTTTCATTTTATAATCCGGCACAGAAGGCATTCAAAAGAAAGAAGGTATTTAAAGGAAAGCAGTCAGGTGATAATGCGAGCCTTTGAGGTGACACCGAAGAAATCCGCTCGTTTAAGTTCCTTTTTAAAAAAATTCTGGAAACAAATATTGATGATTAAAAAAATATACGGAATTTAACTTCAGATGATATTAATAGTTGTATCGAAATATTTCTGAAATTTTGTCTCATTCTGTAGACTACGGTGTGAGAAACGGCCTCAAAATTTTTGTTTTCAATGCTCTAGAACGCTTCATTTAGGAGTTATTTAACGGCATAGATTTGAAGAATGCTGCCGAGTGTTGCGGGTTGTATTTGAGACGAATATCGAATTTTGTTCTACTGCACCATCCAATTGAGTTACTACTAAATTAACAGCACGTAAATCTTCCGAGTGAAAAAACACGTAGATGTACCAACTTTCATGGAGATCGCTCACACGGTGTCGGAGTTACCCCTCTCATACCAATATATATATATATATATATATATATATATATATATATATATATATTGGTACAGTTTTGAAACAATTCCACAGAGTTCCTTGAACGTCACCAATACATGCCAGACCGAAGGGCATGACCGAACGTACTTGAAGGCGTTGGTTCGGTTAACGAGATTTCCGGAGGCGGGCAGCGTGTTCCCGGGGGCGCGCTCCCACTGAAGAACAGCCGAGGCTTCCGCGCCGAGCAGCTCCAGGCTCGGGGAGGGGGCGGGGCCGCTGTTTGCCGAGGGGCTGGGCGTCGTTGCCCGCAGCGCCACCGCCGCATCCGCCGCACTCGTCCTCGCTCAGTCCTCGCCCCGCCCCCGCTCGCCCCCTGGTGCGTCCTCTCGCCGTAATTACGAGGGTTCCGCCACAGGACTCGGCTGCTGTCAAAATGGTAATTAACAGCAACGCAGCGGGCGGCGAGTTTCGCGGGTGTGCCGTCTGCCGCTCGCCACCACGACTGACCAACTACTCTTCACCCGTCCAAACGCTCGCTCGCCCACTCGCTCTATCGCTCATCCTCTCGTTCGCTCGTTCACCCTCTCAAACGCTAGCTCACCCTCTCAAACGCTGCCTCACCCTCTCGCTGGCTCACCCTCTCGTTGGCTCACCCTCTCGCTGGCTCACCCTCTCGCTGGCTCACCCTCTCGCTGGCTCACCCTCTCGCTGGCTCACCCTCTGGCTGACTCACCCTCTCGCTGGCTCACCCTCTCGCTGGCTCACCATCTCGCTCGCCCACCCTCTCGCTCGCCCACCCTCCCGCTCGCCCACCCTCTCGCTCGCCCACCCTCCCGCTCGCCGACCCTCTCGCTCGCCCACCCTCGCTCGCCCACCCTCTCGCTCGCCCACCCTCTCGCTCGCCCACCCTCTCGCTCGCCCACCCTCTCGCTCGCCCACCCTCTCGCTCGCCACCCTCTCGCTCGCCCGCCCTCGCCCACCCTCTCGCTCGCTCGCCCACCCTCTCGCTCGCTCGCCCACCCTCTCGCTCGCTCGTCCACCCTCTCGCTCGCCCACCCTGTCGCTCGCTCATCCTCTCGCTCGCTCACCATCTCGCTCACTCATCCTCTCGCTCGCTCACCATCTCGCTCGCTTCCTGGCTCACCTTCCCGCTATCCAATCCTCTCGCTCACCCACCCTCCCGCTCGCTCACCCTCCCGCCCACTCGTTCTCCTCGCACAGTCTCCAGTCCTCTGACTCGCACACAAGCCATTTTATCCACCAGTCCGTACCCCCATTCATCTACTCGCCCGCCCGCTCCTTCCGCCAGTCCATCCCCTCACCGTTCATCCGCACGACCAACAGCCTGGCCGTCCCCTCGCCTGCTTTCCGACCCGTCCGCTTGCTCGCTGGTCCGCCCATCCTCCGTCCCTCCGTCCGTCATTCGGTCCATCCATCCACAGCACTTCTCTACCCACCGTCGCCACATTCCACGCGCGCTCGCATGTTTGAGCGCCTATTCGTCAACTTGCGCGCCCAAAACAACTGACTCCTCCATCCTCACGTCCAAACGAAATCGTCTTCAAATTGAAGCCTAGTCTCTCATTGTCGCTCCCTCCGCCAAGAGCATGTCATTCAGCTTCGCACTGTGGAATTGTCCTCGGCCTCCTCCCGCTGTGCAAACTCATCCCCAAAAGTGAGCATCGAACTTGTGTGAACACCACCGGACGATGAGATGGATCTGCATTTTATTGGAGGTTTTAACAGGTTAAAATTGTATACATAAGTTAATTGGATGAATAACACTATCATAGGTTAGAACGAGCGCAATAGGGAGAGAGAATCAAATAGATAAATACCCAATATGGTGATAGAAAGAGAGAAAAAAAGTGAAAGTAAAGGTTGGTTAGCATTGTTCGATGAAAGTGACGAAGTATTAAATTTCGTTATTAAACGATGGCCAAGACAAATGTTTCAAGTTTCCTCTCTTCAGTATTTACATAGATCGTTTCTTTCGAATTTTTTGTAATATTCAATGGCATTATTAAATTAAGTTGTGTATAAGGTTAGTGTTTCTGCGAACAATAGATCTCACGTCTAATGTAATTTACGATCTGGTCCTTCTTAGTCTCCTTAAAAGGATTGACAAATAAATGGAAGAACATGTTTGTTGGTAATTCCATCCAGAAAAGAGGATGCAACATGTGAAACGATCGAGTAAAAAAATAACATTCTTTGTCTCGGTGAACAAAGATATTACAAATGACGGAACCTCTAAACAGCCACAATCATAAATAGGAATGCAACAAAAGTTGTTTGTAAGAAAGCGGCCTGTCTTTTTTCACTTGTCAGGTGTTATACAAGGTTTGAATAACCATTCTCTATTTTTATTAAATCGCAAAAAAACATTGTGAAATTGTAAATTTTACAGTGGATTTCGTGATTTAAAAACATTGGAGAGTAGCGATGCCATTCTGGCTTCAGATTCGGATCGAACGCGTCGAAATACATAGAGAAACATGTATCAAGTCTTTGGTCTCACAACTTGTTTGTGTGCCTATGTAACCGATCATTCGGTCATCCTACATCAATTTTTTCCCCAACTTTCGCAGCAGAGAATGCTGCGAATTGTGTATATTACCATGATGCAATATAAAGTTGGTGATATTAATCTGCATTTATAATTATCTCTACATATAGTCTTAGTAATAAGTATTTAATTTCATTATATACTACATTAATATACTTATATATACCGATCAGTATTTGTAGCGCAGCTCTAGTGGAATAAATGCGAATCAAGAGGAAGAGACATTAAGATAATCTAGCGCGCTCTGTCACCTCAGTTCCGAACTACTATTTCAAACTGAATGTTTTTGCAAAAATCACTTTCTCGACTTCACCCCCTGTTGATATAGATATTACTGCCAATTGCTACGTTCGTGCAAATTTCTGTGCCGGAGCAGTACCCTACCAAACAGGCCACGGACCGCGCGCGATCTTTCCTTCCTCTTCCTTGTCCTGTCCGCTCCCCTTACACACACACACACACTTACACTAACATGCACACCACTACCACATATTCCGGGAGACCGGTCGGAAGCTTAGAGCTTTTCCCGGATGGGGCGGTGCCCCGCTGGTAGGAGAGGCCTGGTTAGGGGGAAACCCCGCTAGCCGACGACAGGTCGGCGCCGGATCTCGCCATCCGGCAGGAGAAGATAACAGCAATTTCCTAAAAAAAACATGCACTACACTTACGGGACTAATGACCAAAGCTGTTTACGCGCCCGGAATCACTAACCAAAATCACTTTCTCGACTTCGCCCCCTATTGATATAGATATTACTACCAATTGCTACGTTGGTGCAAATTCTTCCTAGTTTTTAAGCGGTTTCTGCGTGTCCGTTTCTCTACCCGCAGTTCGTCTCTTCCCGCCTAGAGTCCATTCTCCCTTATACTTGCACCCGTCGTCCGGCGCACCCATCCGTCCGCCCGTCGGCCCGGACGCGCCCCGTCCCCGGCAGCGGACGGCGCAATTCGCAGCGGCGACAAATTGGCCGGACGGCGGAGCGGACAGGCGCGCGCGCCATCTGTTATCATCTGCCCTGAATTATCGAGCAGCGCTGCGGGATCGGGCGAGCGGCGGACGCGCCTTCGTCGTCCACACGAGACGAGACGAGACGAGACGAAGCGTGTCAATGTGGAGCGCACGTGTGCCTGCGAACGGCAGGTGCGCGTGGCAACATTCTCTTCCTGCTCGTAGGAACCGACCCACAATCTGGGCAACGTAAAGAATAAAACGCCTAAGTTCTCTATTGAGTTATGTTCAGCGCGAGAGCACTGAACTGAGATAAACTTCATTTTTGAACATATGAGTGAAGGAAGAACTTCAATATGTAACGCACTGCTAATCTCTGTCAGACCCTCTATTTCCATCTGTCAGTCTTTTTATATCAGTCTTTCTCTCTCTCTCCAAAGCACGCACACACACACGCGCACACACACACACGCGCGCACACACACACAATCGGTTCAATGTATACACACACACACATACATGACTTGATTTCTGGCGGAACGCTACGAAACGACGTTCCGGTACCTCGGGAATAATTATAATATTATGTTATAAATATATAAATATTTTCATTAAATTAATAATCAAATTTGGCTGCGCACCGGGACATAAAATTTTAGAACTGAAGCACTGATTATATATATATATATATATATATATATATATATATATATATATATATATATATATTGAAACGCACCGCGTTTCTGAACATAGACGCGGGTGCCAACATGGTTTAAACAGTGCGGTAGAGACGGTCGTTCCGGGTGGACTCGGCCGAGCAAGAGAGTGCCCCGCGGCAATCGAGACGAAACGAACGCGAAGTACGAGACTTCGACAGTTGAGGAGAGTATCGTGGGAACGACGGCAGTCGGAAGGTGGAGTCGAAGAGGAAGAGTAACGGGCGGTAGTGCGGAAAGCTAATGATGGCGGTGATGAAAAATAGTTGAGAGGAATCCGATGACATCGAGCAGAAATCGAAACGTAGGACAATGAGAAACAGTAAGAACTGTTAATTGATCTCGAGTTAAGTGATATACAGTAAAGATTAAACGGCGTGAGGCGAGGAAAGTGATGAGTGTATAGACACGTGTACGACAAAGGCAGCATGAGTGAAACGAACATAGCGATACAGCATCGGCGGGCTTAACAAACGAATTTGGAAGAAATGGAAATGAGGACGGCCGCTGATCTGGCGGCGAGTGGACATCGCCGTGCCCGGTGAAGCACGACTGTAGCGTGGGATTTGCACCGGCGGCCGGGTAGAAGCGGCGAGGGCAAGCGGCATGGCCACGTGGCGGGCGAAACGGCCCCGACTCGTCACATCGCGCCGGCGCATCAGGAGTTGGTGAGCTCGAAGGAATTCCAGACGCAGCAAAACCAGTAAGACTGTTACTAGAAGGAACTTATTATTAGGCGGTAAAAGAATCAAGTGAGTTGGGAAAGGGAGTAGACGATTGTGAGAGGGGGTATTAGATGAGGGAATTTGCCATGTAATGATAAATAATCTAATTTGATGTGGAGAATAGAAAGGGTATTTTGGAAGGGTACACATTGTCTGTAAATAGAGTAAGTGTTGAAATAACGAGGTGATTATGAATCAGTGCATGCAAAGGGAGCTCCCATTTACAGTATGAAGTGTAAAGTTAGGACAGAAAGAAAGTGTTCATTAGCAATATTTACGTAGTTAGTAAGAAAATTGTTCATGTTTGTCAGTATCGTGAGAAAGTTATCAACACTAACCATTATTTTGTTTACCTTCTACACATTCAATGGAACGATGTTTTTGTAATATCTATTATCTTTTCTGGGAATAAAGCACTCTGTGTATTTACATTAAAAGTAATTTTTTTATTGCTTGTGCATGCACTCAGAGTCCATTCGCAAGAAAGAATACCTGATCCCTTATACAAATTTACTATAGAATAGGACCGAATCGCCGGTCCGTCACAATATATATAAGTCCATTATTTTCCCCTCCCTCTGTTTCATCAGATTTCTGAGCCGATTTCGCCGCCTGGTCAGCTAGCTCTCAGACCCTGTGATTCACACGGGCTTGGGATCCAACTGAGTACCAGATTACAGTGACGAGACAGATTATTAATCAGATTTTGAACTGATTTCGTCTGGTAGTTTGAGGAAGAACTGCAGACAGCTTAAAGAGAGCTGAGAGAATCAGAATAGAGAACTTATTGCGTAGACGAGTCTGATTCCATATATTTTAGGGCTTCGAGAATTACATACATCTCAGCAGTGAACACACTACAGACAGAGTGATGCCGATATGATTTGGATACCATTGTACATTGAAAACTGCATGTGTCTGTGCCATTGTACTATGAATCATCTGTGTATAAAAATATTTGATCCGGGTAAGCTGCCCTTATTTCCTGAAACTGCAACTGGTAAACAAGATATATTCGTAGTTTGTTTCGGAAGAGTCTGAGGCCGATATTGGAGCGGATGCGTTTTCAAGGGTAAATGGAATTACTTGGGGTTTCCTCAGGTGTGGGAAGACCGACATTAAGGTCCCGTAAAACTTTTAGAAATCGAATACCCGGAGGCTAACGTACCGATGTTCGAAGAATATGAGGTCTCCTCTTCAGGATGGATATTTATTCGGCGATAAAGATAGTTAAACTGTCTTGATACTTAAGCACCATAAAACGCTAATAGACAATATCCCGTCTTCTCTTTAAGGATGATTTCCCAGACTCAGCTAAAAGGTAGTGTGATGCGCAATCAACTAGTGTGATACACACTTGTTGAGAGGCATGATGTATGCTGTTGATGGGTCGGACAGTGGAGGGACCTCCAGATCCACATACGTCACTACCGTAATTCAAAACTGAGCGGCTGAAAACTCTATAAAACAATTCGCTTATACGGTCGGCTTCCAATGATATACCACTCAGCATACGAAGACGATTACGGGGGGGGGGGAGACACGCCTGTTTTGTAGTCATGTATGAAATTATTCAAACGACAGCCCCAACAATCAGGCAGATTTAACGAATGGAAGCTGATTTCCTCCGAAGTAAACGACAATATGCAAGAGGAATAACCTGCAAAAAATGCACAGCAGTATACTTCCTAGTAGAGACGTTACACACTGTTCACTTGCTCCATTCGTTCAGTTTATTAAGTTCCAATTGAAGTTGGCTCTGGACCACACTGATGAAGCTGGATCAACAAAAGGTGGCAAAATCATTCTCAAACAACGACAACTTTATAGATTCTCAGGCAGTCGACGCTTTACCATATATGGCGATGGCAAACAGAGTGACACTCAGAACCGATCGTTGAGGAATGCCATTTTCAAGAGGCACCTTGTACTGGTAGACAGCCTGTTACCAACTCAAAAGCGCAGGATCTCTTCAAAAGGAAGTTTTGGAGGAATAGAGGGAGCTTTCCTCTAAATGTCCAGAAGTGCAAGGTCTGCAGAATGTCGTACTGGAAAGTGATGTTCCAGAACTTTTCTACATGGAGTAATATCCCCACAAGATGTTGACAAGACGAATGATGTTGAGACTGCTGTTGCCAACGCATCGAGGTGATCGAAGGGTGATCGGTGTTTTCTAAATCCACTGTTGATTGGCGTCAACAGATTTTATTTTCCAAGGTCCCGACCAAACGCTGATTCGCGATTCCAGCACTTCGCATACACAGCTGGTTAGAGAGATGGATCGATAGCACAATGGCAACGTTCGACCTTTCCTTTCTTAGGAAACTGGTTCGATGGTGGCTTCTCACCACAAAGCAGGGATTGTGTGCACTTCCCAGATATGATTGTGGAAGCGGAGAAGAAATTGCATAGCCGTGTCGGAAAGATCTTGCAGCATAACTTTCTGGATTTCGTCCGAAACTGGGGTGGTTTTTCCAAGTACCACAGCACTATGATACAAGAATACAGAACAAAATGGTAGGACCAAATACAACAAATACCACTAATTAGTTCTTGCAATATTAGAAGTTCTTGCAATGTTCAGTTTCTGGGTAAAGAAGTCTGGGACGCCCAAGAAAGAGATAGAGACAACAACGAAGGTGAGGCGTAATCGCAAGAACGAAGGTGAAGCCGCAGAGAGCTCAATAGACAAAGGATGGATAGGAAGGTGATGGATAGTAATCCATCACCGCGCCCTCCATCCACCGTGGAGTCCAACATGGGGACATCTCGCTGGGATGCCTCGGCTCACACGGAGATACTGACACGGCTACCGACTCACCCTGGATCTTCCCTCTTACCTTGGAGTTCGGTACATCTAGTCCTAGCCAATTTATCGGGAGGGGATTAGCTCCCGACTACCTATTTGGATAACACCGGGGCTAAAGCGTGTTTGGACCTACCAGGTGCTGAGACCTACTCTCAGTCCCAGGGCTCACCAATGTTCGCATAGCGAACATGGCCAGAACGTGTCTACCCACAAAGAACCGGCGTCAAGGCAACAGTTGGGAACTCACACACAAACCCCTTAACTACTAGATCACTCATTCCCTTCGACTTGGGTTGCCGTGCACGGGGAACTCATGTGTGGGCGTTCAGCGCGCAGAAAAGGCCCGTGATGAAGAGAAAACGGGTGGTGAAAAGAAGTGGTGGTGATACAATGAAGTAGAATACAAGACAATGGTTGATGGAGAAAGAAACACATGAAAACCATTCTGCATTCCCCGTCAGTACGATAAGCGATTTGTGAACAATTATTTACTCAAATTCTGCTCCAAATTTTTACTTGGAATACAGCAAGAAACGCTGGAAAATGCGCAGGTCCCAATGTTAGCGAACACTTGCTTATTTTTCGAAAATTCGTGGTATTTTAGAAAATTGTAAAAAAAATAACATTGCAAGTGTACAATGAAATATTTACTCTTGCAATGTTAATTCTTCGCGAAATATATTCTTTAAAACTAAATCTAAAATAATGTAAATGAAAATATCTGAATTATTGAAAATTGAGAAAACAAAAGTTCAAGTTTCTTAAGTGTCGGGAAACTTGTGTTTAGCCATGAGGATGGTTGTGTAGAAGTAATGTGAATGATGTGCTAACTCAAAGGCTCAGAGTTCGAATCCTAGCGCAGAGAATAAAAAGTCAGTAGGTGGGAAACAATTTTGCAAGTTCATGTACTATTGTAACATTGCATAGCCATAATAAAAAATACGAGAAAAATATGCTGATTTAGCACTTGTAGTTTTAAGTTCTAATATAGTATAGTTAATTATCCTATGTTGGGAAGACGCATCGATTTTTTTTATGACAAAAATGTAATAGATTTTGTCATTAAATAAAAATGTTGATGTGAGATATCTTTTCCCTTTATAGAGCCAAAAATTTTAGTTTAAATCAATGCACATGAGAATTATTACTTATATAAGTTTATTAATTTATCAAAATAGCCAAAACTTTTATAAAGTTAAAATTTAAGCATATCACTCCATCCCTCCCTTGGAAATGCACGGGATAATTTATACCTTAGTATTTCTAGGCTTAATTATTGTACAGCATTGTATTTTAAAAATATACCGTAGAGTGTTAAACGTTAGGTAGATCAAAGATATCTATGCATTACCTGTAACACGTCCACTAGAAAAATTCCAGAAGTTGGCTGATTGGAGTAATTAATTTATAAAGTAATCCAAATTTACATGAGTGTAATTATTTAATTGTAAATATAATGATCAGAAAATAAATATTTTTGAAGTTAAAATAACATTGCTTTACAAAATCGATATCGATGTATTATTTCTCTTTCTTCTAGAATTATTTTATTAGAAGAGGAGTTAATTCATTTTATGTTTCAGAACAATCTTTTTTTTAAAAAGTGATCAAAAATTCTTACAATTCAATTTAGTCTTTTAGTTTCATGATATTACGTTAATAATTACAATTTTTTGCAAATGAGCTTAAGCATATTGATATGGATGCTCGAAGTACTTCCCATACATTTTAATGACTTGTAGTGAAACTTTAAATCCATGATTTTGAATATTTATTCATTGTTGAAAAACGAGATACATATGTGTCTAGCTTTTCTAAAGTTAACGTCGCAGATTACTAAGTACCTTAATTGTCCTATCAATTATGCATTGATGAATCGTTATTAGATGATTTTATGAGATTCACTATCGTTGACGACGAGATTTGTTGACGACGAGATTTATTGACGGTCTCCGAATATTGGAAAAACATGAATTGATGCATGAAAACAATCACAAGCTATGAAAGAACAATATCAATATTATCCAAAGGTTATGAAATTGGAATTATGTACCGTGTAAAATTCAGTACCCTCTCTCATAACATATCACTCTGCATATTGCACAACCAATGTCAAAATGTTTGTGAAATGTAGCATTTAATGATAGGCACTTATAATTATTCCATTCTGAAATTCTGGAAACATATGGAAATAATTTAAGAGAAGGAAAATGTATGAAAACTAAATTTTGCTGGCGGTGCCGCATCCCTAGTTAAAGGTTATTTTCCAGCATCCTTCTACAATATTCCTTGCAGAAAACTCTAGAAAGGTAGCACAGGTAGTCGGGCTTAGGAATTCAAATAGAGATCAGTGATTGGCTTTGAACTAACTAGGGCAACCATAAACCGACATGTCTGCAGCACGAATCTTGAACCAGAGGCCTCCCGGTTTATAAAAGCTTCAGTTGCGAACCCGATATCGCACTCGATTCTTCAGATATTTTTCATTGCATAATACATTAAAAATGTAACTTTCCTTGGTTATTCCTTCTTTTAACACTACAAACGTTGCATTTTCCTGTGAATTTGACAGTTCTTTAATAAAAACGAAAAATAGATACTATTTAACAGAGTTGAGAGTTTGATAATTCTGATTCGATAAGTTTTGAATTCGTCACATTTGTAGTAGATACGGGCTTAACAGCTTTTCTTCAATAACTGTTAGTGCAATGATAGTCTACTCGTAATAACGATTATTAATAACAGTTGAAAAATAACAGGTCCATGATCTGCAACCTAACATAGCCGACTGCTAAAAGTTAAAACGCAAAACGAGTAACGCTGATAGCACCGTAAAGCTTGTGCAGCTACCTTATGGCGCTTGTTTTTCCTTCTTCCCCAAAAATGTTTGGACAGAGAAACAGCTGATATGAACGGCCAAGGAAAAATAGTAATTGATATGATGAATAGCAAATGTGTTAAGTATATATAACTAAAATAACAATGATTCGTGATTTGGGTTCAGATTCCAAATATTCTTTTGATTATGCAAATTGTGCATAGTGAAGTGGCAAGTGCCAAAAATAATGAGTTGGAGAAACTGTTTTTACTTGCATACAGCTAAAGTGGTAACGACGCTTGAATTTCAAATATTATATACTCGTTTTTTAACGTGGCATCTCCAGGTCACGCGCGAAAGAGGGAGAGGGAAGGCAGACTCCAATGGAGAGCTGCAACGTCACTAGATCTCCAAATTTTACGGCTCCCTATTGGAGTTTGCCTTCCCTCTCCCTCTTTCACGCGTGACCTGGATATTTCACGTTAAAAATCCAAGCATAATGAGAGTTATTTGACCATAAGTCATTCTACTTTATCGGACCTAGGGAAATATATGTGTACTTCACCTAAGCAGCAATGGGACAGAAATAAGTTAACAAACGTATTGGACGGATTTAATTTGAAGAATAAACTTCTTACTGTAGTGTATAAAATATAAACATATTGTGGCACATGCTGTATAATAATGACGAATTATTATTAATTAATCTATAATTTGAACACTAACTAATCACGTTTGATTAGCTACAGTGAAACTGTTATCGTACAGAATGGTTGCAATGAAAGCTTCTGATAAGTAGTGCAGTTTCGCAAAAGTACATTTTAGTACTATGAATTTCAACCCATAACAGCAAATAACAGAATAAACGAAATAACTGTTATTTCGCGTAACAGTTACGAAACGTTAACGGCTATCGAGACAAAAAACAAGAACAGAGAACTGCCAGCTTCTTAAAAATTCAAAAAAAAAAACAAACTAAAAACTGTATGTATGAACGTATGCATTTATTTGGCCTATAAAATATGATGTTAGAATTGTCCATTTGCCTGTATGTTAAATAGCCCTTTAAACAGAATATTCGTGGGTCAATTGGTGAGTTAATTAGCACCGAAACTTATCCATGTGGGATCGTTTGTTTGATTAATACAAAATAGTAATTTAAACACGGACTTCCTTCACAGGTGGGCCTTGTTATTCATAGTTGTCATTACTTCATAATAAGTTCTCTTGGTGGAAACAATGAACACACAAGAACTTTCGTTGCACACGCAAGAAACATATTTTTTTAAGTTACGATTATTTCCCCTTTCGGTCAAGAAAGTATGATTTATTATCATACCAATTAAATGATCTTCAAGAAACCTCTTTTCGTAAAGAAATAGAAAATGTAACATTTCACCACGCCATGTTTGAACGCAGTGGAGAGCAGGCAGTCAGGAACACACTCACCCCCTCGATCGTCCAAGCAACAGTTGAAGGGGAAATCGCGTATGTGCAGCGGGCAGCCGCCCCCAGAGACGGCGGCGGGAGCGGTAGCGGTGGCGGTGGCGGCGGTAGCGGTCGAGGGATCCAGGGCGAGTAATTAGTCGGCTAATGAAGTCACGCGCTGCTGCAGGCCTACCAACCGCGCCGCGCCACAGATTGCCGGACACGCTAACCTCAGTGTTTCCCCCAGGACAAGTCGGTCGGCTGCCGTCTCCAGAGGCACAGTTTGTGAATGATCTGCTTTGCAAGTATCGAGTGCACACCAAATTCATTGCGTTTTATGGTTGGTTGGTTGGTTGGTTGTTAGTGATTCTGGGCGTGTCAACAGCTTAGGTCATTATTCCCGTAAGTGAAGTGCATTCTTTTTCTCGAGAGGTGGCGGTAATCTTCTCCCCTCTGTATGGCGATATCCGATGCCAACCTACCGTCAGCTTGCGGGGATTTCCACAACCAGGTATCTCCCCCCAGTAGGGGGAGATAGGGCTCCAGCCGGGACAAGCTCTAAGCTCCCGACCGGTAGTGCATGTTAGCGTAAGTGTGTGTTCAGGGAGAGGGTACGACAAGGAAGCAATAGGAAAGATTGAGCGCGATCCGTGGCCCGTTTGCTAGGGTACTGCCCCGGCATTCGCCTAGGTGTTGATCGGAGAAACCACGGAAAACTATAGATAAGAACAGCCGACCGCTAGAATTCTTCTCCAGACAGCGACTGAATTCGACCTAGCTGACAAGCTAGTACCGAAAATCTTGCCACCGTCGGAACTCGAACCTAGAACCTCCCATTCAGAGGGACTGCAGTGACATCAGTTGATACCCTGAGCCATCTCTCCCGGATTGCGTTTTATGAAATATGAACCTCAATCTTGAGCTTTAAACGAAAAAGTATGTCACCATGTGGACGAAAGTCTGGTTATCGGGTTTCACTTTGCAGAAGCTGCCGTGACTGTCGTGATTGTGGTTACCGACCTTCAAATATACTAAATTATGATATTCATTCAAAATCAAAAATTGAAATTATTAGAAACCACATTTGAATTTAATGCGTAAACGTTAAATTATTTGTGTCCAAAGACATTTTTACGTTACTTTTAGTTTTTATTTTATAAATTTCACCTACATTATCTAGTACTTCTTTTGAAAAACGCGTTTCACTCACATTCAGAGAAATATATATTTCTTAGAGTTCCATTAATTTCAATAATTATGGAACTCTGAAACCTGACAGTTGATAATCATCTAAACCGACTGATATACCAACGTTTCATGTAATGCTCAATGCAGAGAGTTATGTGTTTTGTGCTCTTTGAAAAGGCAAAAAGGGCAACTGAATTATTATTCCTACATATTTTTTCATTTTCAGGTAATACAGTTTTAATCTCTTCATTTGAAAAATACACGAGTGCGAAAAAGAGAAACGGGCAATAATTTCGTTCATAAACCTACAGGAATTGGGCAATGTATCAACAGGCGCGGTTTTTTCAACTCTTGGTTGATTAAAATACTGCTATCTATTTTTCCTCATTAAGAGTCCTTTTTACTTTTAATTCTATTTTAACAGTAAACTTTTCTATAAAGCAAACAAACAATGACACGACTATTTCTATGACATGAAATGAGAGTTCTTCGCTGGCAAAGTAGATACAATTATATTTTTTCAGAGAACCTACCCAAAATATGCATTAGGACACACGTGTAGCTTCTCATGATATCGTGTGCAAACAAGGTTCTGCCACAAGGCGTTTCATATTGCACATCCCATTCCGAAATAACTACACAGCTCAAATTGAAACGTCGAGTCGTGCGCATATATTTATAGAAAGCACGAGGTAAACTGATGCTTACTAATGCCGACAATAAACATAATTAACTGTGTAACTGGCTTGGGGAGCTCTAGGCGACCTTGCTGGACTCAGTATTTCATGCGAAAGTTTTAATTACGCTCACAGAGGGACTCGCAGGGGCGGAAGGGGTCCCTTGGGATTGCTGCGAGGGGTGAGCGGGGAGTGAAATGGCGGGTTCGTCTCCGGAACCCGTCTGAGATTAAAGAGTTAAATTTTAATGCGAGGTGTGCACCATCGCTTTTGTTTCTGTTTCATTCATTGTCTTGAAAATCATGATTATGGAAATAAAGTGGTCTCCATCTTAGACGGTAAATCTATATATATAAAAGAAAGTCGTGTTAGTTACACTATTTATAACTCAAGAACGGCTGTACCGATTTGGCTGAAAATTGGTGAGCAGAAAGCTTAGAGCCAGGAGACGGACATAGGATACTGTTTATCCCGTTTGCCAGCGTTCCTGTGTGAGAACGCACGTTTTTACACGTACGCAGTGCAACAAGGATAGTACAGTTTCTCACAGTGAGTGCGACGCGAGAAAAAGATGGGACCGGCTGTTAAGGCGGAACAGAGTTCGCCGGGTCAGCTAGTTTATTAATATAATGCCCTCCGGTTGGCTAATAGACAGCGAAAGCTCCTGAGTTTGTACTGCTCGTCTGTGAATTTCGGACCCAGAATTTTCCTAATGATTTTGCATTCCTTTTTTCCCCAATATTTTCTGTCTTTTTTCGTGTTCAAAATTAGAGTTTTTGAGCCATATAGACATTATAACACTGTATTATATTCTTCTTCTCTTCTTATTCTTCTTTTCCTTGTTCTTCTTGTTCTTCTTCTTCTTCTTCTCATTATTATTATTATTATTATTATTATTATTATTATTATTATTATTATTATTATTATTATTATTATTATGTTACATTGCTGGTTCACAAGAAGACCTGGTTCTCGGATAACAACGGTTTTTTCACCCAATGTGTTATTTGCTATTTATTTAAAAATCTAAATTTAGAATGTTGTGGCCAATGCGGCAAGTATTTAAGATAACAGACTTCTGCATTAATTTGAAAAGCATTGGAGGGATATCAAGTTTTTGAAGGTTTTATTTCACGTGTTTTTCTATAAGGCCATTACTGGAGATACTTTTGGGGGAAAGGATATTAAATTTCCATTGATCTTTGATTTGATATGCCAAACTACTGTACTTTCATATTTTTCCCAGAATGCTTTTTACATGTTCTTGTAGGTAGGGACTGCAACATCAATGAGAAAAGTGGTTTTCGGCACCTTGAGAGTTATCACAATATCTGACCTGTTATGTCCTAGAGTCTTTTGCGTGAAAATTGTGCGATCGAAATAAATTCTGAACTTTTCATTTTCCAACACAGGTTCAGATTTGTATGTGTATTAATGGGAATGATGGTCACTAAATTTATGGTTAGTTGCAATTTGTTGGAGTGTAATGGAAGTGATCTGTTTATGGCGCATTCTGTAATCAGTCTTTATTATTATTATTATTATTATTATTATTATTATTATTATTATTATTATTATTATTATTATTATTATTAGTATTAGTATTGATTTTTTAGTGTTTCCGGACACGTCAACTGCTTCGGTCATTAGTCCCGTTAGTGTAGTGCATGTTTTTTCTCGGGAGATGGTGGTGATCTTTCCCCGCTGGATGGCGAGATCCGGCGCCGACCTACCGTCGGCTAGTGGGGTTTCCCCCTAACTAGGACTCCCCCACCAGCGGGGCACCGCCCCAGCCGGGACAAGCTCTAAGCTCCCGACCGATCTCCCGGAATATGTGTTAGTGTAGTGCATGTTAGTTTAAGTGTGTGCGTAAGGGGAGAAGATAGGACAAGGAAAAGGAAGGACAGATCGCGCTCGGTCCGTGGCCCGTTTGGTAGGGTACTGCTGCGGCATTCGCCTGGTGTTGATCGGAAAACTACCGATGAGAGCAGCCGGCCGCTAGAATTCTCCTCCAGACAGCGACTGAATTCGACCTATCTGAAAAGCTAGTGTCGAAAATCCTGTCACTGTCAGGACTCGAACCTAGGACCTCCCGGTCAGAGGTGCTGCAGTGACATCAGTTGATGCACTGAGCTACCGGGTAAGTTATCAGTTAGTATAAGTTAGTTAAAGACCGTGATGCACTGAACTCCCGGTCTTTAATATTGGTAAAATCGGAGAAAGTGACGAAATGATAAATTGTGATTCAAATGATCAATCGGCGTGACGAAATGATCAATTGTTTCTACCAGTTGCTGACAAATAAGACATATTCAAAGAAGTTTTGTTAGCCGCCTTAATAACTATCTTGTTTTTAACCTGATCTTGGGCAGTAATTACATCAGTTACAGGTTCTGTTTTCTTTTTTTTCCTTTTAATCCTCTTAAATTATAGTTTTTTTACCGTTCGTGTCCATCCTTATCCGATATTGCCCATGGGATAAACTGACAACCTATGATTTTTTCAAAATAATTTTGTCTCACATCTCATGACTAGCAGCAAACAGCAGTTTATTGAGTCTTATGCTGAATACCTTGTAGATGATTGTTTAAAATGTTCTTGCATTTATTTCAACTAGTTGATCAACTTTTTTTGAGACCAGATGATTCCACAAGTTCATCTACCACGTCCTTCAAACTAGGATTTTTCATAAGTTTAATCCTTTAACACTTATTTTCGTGTAAGCTGTTTAACTGTAACAGTATTTTTCAAGCTAAAAATCGCAGCAATGTCAGGATAGGCGTTAGTTTTGAGAAGTAATGATGATATAGTTGTATCTAATGATAAGAGGAGAAATGAAGAGAAGATGGAAACACAGATGTAACATGTCCGTGAAACCTCACTGTGAACTCGTGTTGTGTACCACAAATTCTACTTATATGTTCGGGATCGAATGCGACCAAAAGAGGTGGAAGACAAGCAGTAGTCGTACCGCCATACGAGAGGTCGCACACTAAACTGCTATTGTAGTATCATTGTGAGATGTTTTATTATTCACCGTTTCCATCAATACTAGTTGACGTGAAATTTATGAACAATTGGAGAACTTTTGCTCTTTAAAGCGGACAAGTATTTGAATTCATAAATGTGCTTTATATTTTATATGAGGTCAAATATCAGCAATATTCTTGATACAATCGACACTTTAAAGATTCTTTTACATTCATTTGAAGTTTAAGCAACGGCAATAAACACTCATGTTACACACAAAACGACAACATTATATCAAAGGAATGTCATGTTTTCATTGTTTTCATTCAATGAAATGTTTATATGCCACCGGGGTAGGTAGTTTCACTGAGAGGGAAGATCGATGAGATGAGTGTTTTATGGCATTTCATTACAAAAACAAATCATCATGACAAAACATCAAATAGTTCTTAAATAGATGCAACGCATACATACATTATTTAGAACAATTATTTCACATTTGATAGAGTAAATTTATTTCGAAAATGTATTTTAATACATTGCAGCAAAACCATCAGTAATTAATGGAAGTAAAGACATTTCTTAACATACGATTCCATAATTATCTTTCTGCAAACAAATTTCTTTTCCGCTCCATTTACTTCCACGAAGTTGGGTGCATCTCTCTTAGTCTTGCAGATAAATAGCGAACTAATATCACCTCGGCAAAGTAAATTGCTTTCTAGTAACTTCACCGGCAGCGTAGCAGATCCACTATCTTGCAGTTACATTATCTCCATAATTCGTTTTCACATCGTAATTTCGACGAGGCCCGGTTCGCCCACGGAGTAGAGAACTCTACACAGTCGTCGACGTACCGGGTTTTGCGTTATCACACTTGCCTGTCTGTAGCACACACGCCATCTTGAATATTCCGTTCATTACGAGTGTTCAGGGAATCTTTTAACGTCAGCGATAACGCGGGATTCATTTAGATAACACGAGAGTGTATTAGTTGCGATGTAATTTCAGATAAATTCTTCGATGTATGGGACTGGGATCAACACCATGTTTGTTGTAGGAATGCATACTGTTTGATTTTACGAAGTGGAATATCGAGAACAACTTTACCAGACCAACGGGCGTTGAGAAGCAGTTTGAGTTCAAGCTGACCGTTCAAGTTATTTCAACGACAAAATAGAATTTCACACGATGGAATGTGATTAAAAACACATCAGACTTTCATTACAAAACTAGGGCAGCAGAATTCACAATTTCCTGTTTGCCAATTAGATCCATCGCGCTCCGGTAACGGTTGATTGAGTGCGATGAAATTCTCGAGTCAAAGAGAAAATGAATTGTAGTTGGGCTGGAAGAACATCGCTAGATATTAAATTAGTTGTCGCGCCCGAGTAGAAGACAGTTTTGCTTTAAGCATACTTCGTTGGTTCCATTGTCTACAAGCATTCTACTAATAGAAAATTTAAGAAAATTAATTCTCTTCCTAGTTTCTCATGCCAATCAAAGACATTCCAATGGAGATTCTAAGATTCAATGCCGGCCAAAGTAAAACTATGGCCCGAATTTGTAGCGAAGAATTTTCAGAGATAAAAGTTTCATCACTAATATTCCCTTCAGTAAATATTAATGTGTATTACCGTCTTGTCGAACTGCAACTTCAAATATCAGAGATATTTCATTATTTTCATTAAATCATATACTTTTATTTGCTTTTTAATAATTAACTCTAAAAGACTGTGTTACTTTTTAAAAACGGAATGCAATATTTGATTTCATTTGCATCCGTTTATTCTGGTATGTTAGTTCTCTTTCCTATTTTTTTCGATTTTAAAATAATATTTTGCCTTTCTTCTTGCCGCACTTCTCAATAATTTTCTTCCTCTAATGCGCATTCTCGAAAAATGTCAATACTACTCAGCATTCCTGGAATTCATTATTTCTCAGAGACTCGAATATTAAAGACGAACTATTGTGACATTAAAATTTAATGTTTTGGAATTATTCCTGAAATTGTAGAGTCTTGAACACGTTTTGGGTATTTTGATAAGCCAGAAGACCCTCCAACGTTAATATAAACATTTAATATTACGTTATTGTAGTTTATTTGGACGTACAGAAGGAATAGAGGTAACATGGACAAGTTGCTATTGTAGCGGACATAAACAGTGCCGTGGAGAACAAACGTATACAATCCATATACCATAGTCGCTTGGATAGGAAGCAAAGCCCCTTGTAGATAAAAATACATATGAACATAGGAGGAGTAGTCATGACCAGAAGGAGTGGATCGATCTTTCTGTGAGGAGTCAGCGTTTTTCAAGAATATTGAGATATACAAAATGTCTCTACATTAATATCTTGCAAAGATCTTAGCGTCCGGCTTGCTGGGTCAATGGGTCACGATATATTATAATCCTTATTACATTTATAATGGATTATAGGATCCGCTGACTATACAGCGCAGCTGGGAATCTGAAATAGAATGATTCTATATTTCTAGTTCATTTCTGTTTGGATTGACTAAATGAAAGATCACTTTCTTTTCTAAAGAACAAAATTTAACAAAGTTTATTGTTACCTTTTTAGCAAACAATTTAGTGAATTTAATAAATGATTTGATGTTAGGCCTTTGATCAAGATATCTTTGAATTTACAGTTTTATACCGCGGTTAACTTATCTATTCTTCGTTGATGTCCCTCGTAGACTTCTCAGTCGAAATATCTTGCGAGCTTGCCGTAGTCCAAAGTCCCAAGAAATCATCTTCTGCCCCTATCCAAGCTGGTCTCAAACTATCAAAATTATCAGTCCCGATTACGTCCTTAAAATTTCACAATCTGATAACCCGACTCTGACTATCTGCACTACACTCGCTCCCTCTCACGAACCTACGATCAGTTCAGACACGCGATGCCGGTCAGAATGAAATCTTCCTGCATGATTCACCCCTCGAAGACTTCGTATTACTATCTTCTCTTTTTTCATAACATTTTACCGTCCTTCTCTCACCCAGCCAATCCATTCGTTCGTTATATTTTGGTGTAGCTGGCCTTTCGATCGTCTAAACTTCTTCGCCCAATCCCAAATTTTCTACTTTCGGCATCTAGCCACCTCTTAATCCATTTACAAAAAACAAAAACTACATTGTTTATTCACGGTCGTTGCTAAGCCCATGCTCTCGTGATATTTCCTAATGCATATTCCACCATATAGTCTACAAATAAATGTTAGTTTATTTTCATGTGACATATCGGTATGTCACAATATATGAGAAATAAGGTGAAAAAGTAAAAAGAAAATATTAGAATAGTGACATTTTTAAAATTTAACCTTCAAACAATTAGAAAAATATTGAATTAACTAAATAATTGTTAGATTAAGAAGAGATCTTGATTGTTACAAATATTGAATATTTTATTCCTTACGTTAGGAAGACATACGATGAGGCACACGTACGCGATGGAATGTTAGAAAAGTGTGCTAACATGGACAAATCATTCAGATTTTATTAGGTGGGCGTAATTGAGAATTAATTAGTGTCAGAAATTATTGCTATTCTACGGATAGGACGTTTAAATAATGTCAACGAAGTGGGTAACAGGATACGGTTGTAGAAGAAAGAAGACATCACTGGACTGAATCTTTTCTGTGACCGGATTCATGCGAGAAGGTTTGAAGTACGCACGAAGTTGATATGTAAGCAATGAAACAATTTAATTAAATTTGATCGGAGACTATATTTTATGAAGTTAATATTTACTTAAACGAGCTCGTAATTTGAACCTGTTGTAATTCAAATGGTTAAATAGATATATTTATTTCTTGAGAAAAAGGCTGATTATTTAACAGTAATTGAAATCAATCCCATAATGATAGGAGCGACCGAGATCAACAAAACCTCAAGTTACTGGCAGCCAAGGGTAAGTGTAACGATGATTAAAGTAGCGAGAGTTTATACGTCCCGGTAGGATAGTAGTTACATATTTTTGTTTCAATCAGTAGTTACAAAGGAACTCATATTAGCGAGACTCCCGGTAGGATAGTATTTACATATTTTTGCCTCAATCAGTAGTTACAAAGGAACTCGTATTTTTGACACGGGATTGCGCGTGAGTCACATAATGACGTATGTGATTTAAGTTGTCAAGTGAAGTAAAGACTACAAGTGTATCTTAAAATTAGAGAAGATATTCCAAAATTGTAATTCGGATACGGTTTTGAACTTTCATTACAGTATTAACTGGTTATTGAGAAAGTATTACTTATTTAAAACTATTTTGATATTCTTGTAGAAATCGGTGCCGTCGTATTTTTTCTTTAAGGTGTAATTATCTGAAAATGCCATTGCAACTTTTTCACGCCTGCCAATTCTTTTTAATAAAACATTTTCTCAATAAATAGAAAATAGTACCTTTAGCGCTAATGGTTTTTCTTCATTTATTTCACGATTCACTTCATAATATGATCAGTTGTAACTTAAAAATATACCTTAATTATCTAATTATGATTGTAGCTCTAGACAAACGTAAATAAAAATAAAAATTATTGTAAAATAATATATCAAAACTAATGCCTCTTGATAGATTATATAAACATAAAATAGCTAAATTCTGTGGTGGCAGTGGAGATTTTGTGGTACTCCATGATAAACTATCTGGGGTCCATGAGGTATCTACCACAATAGTATTAAATGTAATTTTCCTATTTATATAATCACATTAAAATTACATTTAATACTATTGTGGTAGATACCTCATTGACCCCAGAGAGTTTAATATAAGATAGTTAATTTATTCTATAAATAAATCAATTAACAGCTCAAATAATGTTAATTATAAAATGAAAATAATAGGTATATAATTATATATTGATATATAATTAAAAATAGGTAAAATATAATATTTTGACGGACCTCACGTCTCAATTAACATTATGAACTGAAAGTAGGAAATGCGTAAACAACATAAAAATGCGTAGCATTTGGCAAAACAGTATGAGTCAGAAGCAAGGCCTGTTTAGAGACCGCAGTGGTGCTGTCTGGCGGTGACTCTAGTAATTCCCCGGCGACGCGGCGTGGCTGCCGTGGAAGGCTCGGCCGACCACAGCGACGGGAACGCGGCAGAGGCGAGGCACTCTTGCTAATGAAATCGGCAGCACGATGCAGCCTTCCCAGCCGCCACAGCGAGGCGCCCCGGAGCACCGGCCCGTCCACCCCATCCGCTCCTGCTACGATCGACAAATATCACCCATATTTACGAACCTGCGACCGATTCAGCTACTATCCGGTGGGGGAGAAGTTTAGGGGTCGGCTGCTCGGTTCGTTAGTTTTCCGACGTTTCTCAGATGAATAATAATAATAATAATAATAATAATAATAATAATAATAATAATAATAATAATATTCCCAACTTGTTTTACAGAGATAATATACATTGTTGTTTCTTGGAATTACTAACCATCGATAACCAGTTGTGATGGTTAGCAATACTGAATTTATAATTTATTATCTGTCTACTTCTACGTAGTATTGTTATGTGTGGCGTGTTTTTTTACATTTTTTTTTATTTTTAACATTTACAATATGAGTTTTTGTAAAAAGTAAAAAACCTAGCTTTAAATCATACAATAAGTAAAAATTTACAGAGATGCAATAGGTATATTTTCTTAGACATAAATACTGGGGAATGACATGAATACCGAAGAACGTCGGGGTAGTATCTCAACAAATGGGTCACGGACCGCAGGCGATATTTTCTTCTCATCCTCTCCTTTATCACATGTTGTACATTTACATGCCCGACGCTTTTACACATGTCTGGAGGCAAGACACAGTTTTAAAGGTTGTCTCTGATGAGGCGCCATTTTACCGACGGCAAGACCAGCAGTAATTGTGAGGTACACGGTTTGAAAAACTATTATTTTGTAGTGTGGTTTCCAGATGCACATAAGTCAATTTCGTTAATTTGTTTTACTTTCGATTCAACTTAAGAAAACAACATGAAAAGAAAAAAAGTAAATGAAAAGGTTGTACTCTGCATAAACTACAAAAAGTCTTGTCTTTATTAATGCTTACTGACTTACGACCGGCCAGCCGAGTCATTACAAAAATATTAAATAAGAAGAATGCACACTCTTAATTAAACAATTACAAAACTACACTTTCTAAGTAGCAAAAAAATTACAAATTCATAGAACAGTGACGTAAAAGAGTGGAATGCAGTTCACAGGTGGACGAAATGTACGTCTGAAATATATAAGAAAAATGTCTTCTTTTATTGCAGTTCAATATATATATATATATATATATATATATATATATATATATATATATATATATACACATTCTGAAAACTCGTAGTTATTTAATGATCGAATCCAAATTAATAGACGCTCACATTTTAAAAATGAAATTCACAACGAAATTAATTGAAACCCTAGTTTATCGACATGATATTTATTTCTCAGTGGATTCTGATAGGCTATGCTCTACACACGTGTCCCGGCCAGTTCGCAAACATTGCTACCAACATCGACGTGGCAACGGAAACTCATTTAGCGAATGCCATATTTAGCATTCCAATCCTAATAATGGACACGATAATAAGTTAATGCAATAAAGTGACACGCTTGTTAAAAACACAGGACAAAACGAGATTAATTCGGAGATGCAAAAGTGGCCAATTTTAAGCAAATGTTTTGTATTCAAACGGTACCTTTTCATTATCAACAAAAATTGAAAAGCAGAGCAGGGATTAATTTGTTAAGTCAATTACTGCCGGTCCAATACGGAATTCAATTATGTGACATCGTACATTTGGTAGGATTTCATTACGAATCAAGATTTATAAATTGGTCTGTGAATAAGTGCAGGGTGAAAGAAGCAATTCATTACAGAATTCAAGAATAAAATTTGATTCATGTGTATTCCCGGCATAATACTTTTGAAACCATTTAACGTTACCTAAAAAATTTTTATTTACAAAACATATTAAAAGAATATTATGCACGTTTTATTGCATAACTGATCCTAAAATATTTTATTTGGGAAGATAGAAATCCGTATCAAGTAAACTACACGAATATGGAATTTTTATAATCATATTACATTACAAATAAATGTGTGTAATGATGAATAAAATCACATAGGCAAAATATACTATCTACGAATGTGTATTTAACAAAAATATGCATATAATGTATTTTTTTTTCAATTCTGGGTTTCTGGAAAAGGGAATGAAAAATATATTTTTGTTTATATTGCCCTGCTTTGCTCATGCAAATATATCAGTAGTAATATAATATAATCATTTCTCAAATCAAATGTGACTATAATGCAAGCTATTACCCATATATATTTGATGTTATAAATATTATTTTTCCTGGGTACCGCCATATGATTACTTACGATTACTTACGTAAACGTATGCTGTCGGGCCGTTCATTCCAAGAAACGATTTTTGGAAACTTATTCTCAATAAATATACTTAAATTAACCTTTCCCCCTACAAAAATGTGTTATCCGAAATTAGTGTACTTATATGTCCCGGTTTGATTGATTGTTAGTGATTCCGTGCGCGAAAACTACTGAGGTCATTGGTTACATAAGTGTAGTGCATGTTTTGTCATCGGGAGGTGGCGGTGATCTTCCCCGCTAGATGGCGAGATCCGGCACCGATCTACCTTCGGCTAGTGGCGTTTTCTCTAACCAGGTATCTCCTACCAGCGGGGCACGGCCTCAACCGGGACAATCTGTAAGCTCCCGAACGGTCTCCCGGCATGTGTTGTGGTATAGTGCATGTCAGTGTGTGTGTGTAAGGGGTGAGGATTGGGCGAGAAAGAGGTACGAAAGATCGATCTCGGTTCGTTACCCGTTTGTTAGGGCACTGCTTGGGCATGCGCCTAGTGTTAATCGGAATATGTTCTGGCGTCTGTTGTTTATTTACTTTTCGACACAAAGGCAACATGTCCATGTTACACACGTTGAAAGCTCACTACCACGAATAAATTGTAATTAGATGTAATTTTCAATTATTTATATTGAGGAGGGGAGTTATGGCTTATTACAATATGTAAAGTGAAAGGGACACTCGGATTTTATTCTTTTTCTGGCTATTTATACATTTATCTGATTTTCAAAACTGAAAGTTTTGCAATGTCCAATGCAAATGTTATTAAGAGTATCTTAGTCACTACTATATTATTTGGTAAATAGTAGAACAATTGAGAGATAAATTATTATAACTAATATTAATAAACTACTTTAATAATATATTTCTACGTATTACATTTCAACCACATCATAATACAAGGTACGTGTAAATAAATGCGTCACAAACAAGGCAGGAAAGTACAACAAACTGATATAACTATTGCTGAAAATAGTAAACAATTATTTAACTATTTTATGTTAAAAATAACGTACCTTCTTTATAAAATTGAAGAAATTATCGGAATATTTATTGGGAATTCACTTGCAACATGCGATATTTTCTCTATCTTCATTACACTATCTTAAATAGTGCGTTATCATTCTTAAAATAAATCGAACGCAAATAATATTGATTATTTTGTAATTATTCTGTAAATATAAGACCCCGGTTCAGTCAGAGCAGGAAACTATTCAATATCTAGAGGCGGAGTGTGCCACCTCAGTAACTGCCGAATTCTGTTCAGTTCCACCGCGCAGAAACGTAGAGTTTTTTGCGTTCTGTTAACGGCTGGATGGCAGCTCAGCGTAGTTTCCCTTCGGCGACGCGCGGCCTTCACTTAGCGCCGGATTCCGCCGACGAAGCGAGCGACCTTTTCGGAGAGCTCGCGGTGCGCCGGAGGAGAGCAGCGCTTTGCGCGACGGGGTTGGCGCTTTGGTCGTTTGCCAGCGCGGCCGCCCGCCACCTAACAGTTCTCTGCTCTCTCTCCTGCCTCGCTCGCTCTCACTTTCTCTCTCTCTCCCTCTCTCACTCCTCCCTCGCACTCACGCTCTCCCACCTCCCTCGTTCTCTCTCTCCTCCCTCGTTCTCACGCACTCTCTCCTCCCTCGCTCACTCTCTATCCGCCGTCTCTCACTCTCTTTCCGCCGTCTCTCACTCTCTTTCCTCCCTCGCACTCACTCTACCTCATCTCTTGCTCTCTCTCTCTCCGCCGTCTCTCACTCCTCGTTCGCTCGCTCTCACTCCTCCCTCGCTCGCTCTCACTCTCACTCCTCCCTCGCTCTCACTCTCACTCCTTCCTCGCTCTCCCTCCTCCCTCGCTCTCACTCTCACTCTCACTCTCACTCTCACTCCTCCCTTGCTCTCACTCTCACTCTCCCTCCTCCCTTGCTCTCACTCTCACTCTCCCTCCTCCCTCGCTCTCACTCTCCCTCGCTCTCACTCTCTCCTCCTCCTCATCTCGCTCTCCTCCTCCCTCGCTCTCCTCCTCACTCCTCCCTCGCTCTCGCTCTCCTCCTCCCTCCTCTCAGCTCTCCCTCCTCCCTCGCTCTCACTCTCCCTCCTCCCTCGCTCTCGCTCTCACTCCTCCCTCGCTCTCACTCCTCCCTCGCTCTCACTCCTCCCTCGCTCTCACTCCTCCCTCGCTCTCACTGTCTCTTTTCTCTCGCCCTCTCCCCCTCTCTTTCTCCCTCGACCAGCCGTATTTGCTGTGTTCCTACTGTAAGATCAGCCTTTTCTAGTGCCTTTCCTTCGGCACCAAACACCTCTACTCAACCTCCTTTGCTTCAGCCTCTTCCCTCCCTCGCAGTTGGCTTCACCTACCGTACCTCACCCGACCTGTTTTCCAGACTACGATTTTACTACGACTCGTATTTATGAAACAGCCAACATGCGGCATGCATTTCGTCCACACCCAACTACTATTTCTCAATGTTCAGATGTGAACACTCGCTTGTTCATCCTACATCGGTTCCTTCCCATTAGCTTCCACCGTCCATTTTACAGGGAGCGGTGGCTCAGTGCAGCATCAACTGATGTCACTGCATTGCCTCTGGCCGGGAGGTCCTAGGTTTCCACTCCCCACGGCGGCAGGATTTTCGACACTAGCTTTTCAGCTAGGTCGAATTCATTCGTGAGGAGGAGAATTGTAGCGGCCGGCTGGTCTATTCGGTAGTGTTTAGTGGTTTCTCCAATCGACACCAGGCGAATTCTGGAGCAGTACCCTAACAAACGGGTCACGGACCGCGCGCCATCTTTCGTTCCTCTCCTGTGTTGTATCCTCACCCCAAACACACACACACACACACACACACACTTACATTAACATGCACTACACTACTACATATGCCGGGAGACCGGTCGAGGCTTTCGAACTTTTCCCGGCTTGGGCGGTGTCCCGCTGGTGGGGGATACCTGGTTGAGAAAAACCTTGCTAGTCGACGGTAGATTTCGCCATCCAGTGGGGGAAGATTACCGCTTCCTTGCGATGAAAAAATATGCACTACACTTACAAAACTAGATCTCAGTAGTTGACACGCCCGGAATCAGTAATCAATCAACCGCCCACCTTTAGATTCCCTTCATCCAATTCAACTTGTCTCCCCCACAACGCCATCCTTCCCCAAACACTTACCGTCACCCTCCTTCCCATATTCTTTCCCAGCTCGTCTCCCTCCCCCCTGGCAGCTCTCCAATCACTTCCCCCCTTCACCCACTTTACCTCGCCAAACACACACGCCCACCCGACCGCTTTCCCGCCGTCCGCTAGTTCGTGTCCCTGCCGCTGCCCGACCCACCCTCTCCCCCCCCTGCATCCGACAGCTCGTCCCGCCCCATCCCCCTCACATCGCCCATCCGCACTTCCTCTTCCCAGAGGCCCCGCGGCGAAAAGACGCCACCGGCACTTTTTTCGGAGGTTGTCGAAGCAATTTCCACTGCGCGAATTCATGCTGCCTTCTTGCGCGGCTGCCAGGGACTGCCAGGGCAAAACGGAATATAAATATCAAAGCGGCGCCCGCGGCGGCCTCTACGTTACTCGCGACACACACGGAGGAAGCCACGACGCTCGGGCCTTCTTGCGCCCGCGCGGACGTCCCGCTACAAGCGGACGAAGATGGAACTACTGTCGCTCGTCGTTTGTTGGGGAACGGAATGGGTGCGTTCGTGTGGACGTGTTGCGCTATTTTTAGAACTATGGATGCGCATAATATAAAATACACTGTTTTCGAAGTCAAACTGAGATATTCGAGTAGTAACTGCACGCAATTTGGTTGTTTTGGTAAGAAATTAAATGTGTTCAATTTTTGTTTTAGTTTTTGCAGCCCCAATTTGTATTTTGTTGTGATGTCTTGAGGGAAGACGAGCTTGGAACCAGAGCGGGTGAATGGGTATGTGAGTATTTATGGACGAATAGCGTTGTGGGGAGAAAAGGAAGGTATTGAAGTGCATGTCAAAGTAAGACTTTCTATATTGGTTTAGCAATGAAATGTCGTTGGCTTCTACATAATTTAAATGATACAGAGCGTTGTCATTGTCAACAATATTGTTGGCAATGACAACGCCTTGTATCATTTCAATTAAAACATTTTAATTGTAATTGTAAGAAATTCGATCGCTTTGGTAAGAAATGAAATTTGTTTTCATTTTGCAATTCAAATGTGCATTTTGATTAGAAATACTGGAGTCATGTGGAAGATATTTAATGTCAAATTTACCAGACTAAGTGAAAATGGGCTAGGACAAGGAAATTAAAATTGTTTGTGCTGCGAGTTACTGTCCGGGAAGGGCTAAAGGACGAAGTCGAAACAGGAAGTAGGAGCACGCATTCCAGTGTAGAATGAAGAAATTTGGATGATGTGATCGTGCGGAAAAATTACCTTTGTGACAAAGCGGGTTACACTCGTCTTGCTAAAATTAGTACAATGTGGAAATTGTAAGGAGAAAATATTATGTACATATGGTGGAGTTGGGGAACTTAAATGAAGATAAAAAGTTAATAATAAAATATTAAAATTACTTCATTTTTTCTGAGTTCAGTTTAGTTAATTACTTTGAAAAGTATATTATTTGCAACAGAGAATATTAAAAAATGCTAAAGATGATATTTATTTGCTTTATCGAAAGTGAATATAGACCAAACATTATTTGATGTTCTGATGTAGTTATGATTTGAATTGATGTATTTATGTAATGATTTGTTTATGCGCAATTATTCACTCTCAGTCAATATTTCTTAGATATTGGGTCGTACCACTTACAGATTTGCCTTTTTCTCGTTTTCCCTTTAGTAGGTTGTTAGGTTTTACAATTTCATTATTATTATATAATGTCAATTCGAGTTTGTTCAGTATACGCACAAATAAGGGCTCAGAGATCAAATAAGAGGAATGTGAATGTTTTGTTAAGTAAGTTTTAAAACAAAGGATACAAATAAAACTCCCCAAAAATATTTTGTTTTCGTTAATATTTGATATCCACGATTATAAAATGCATGATGATATTATATATTTCATCTACTTGTAATGTATGAAGACAATACTCATATTTACTAATTAAATGCAAGGGATTTTCTTTATTTTTTTACATTTAGTGATTCTTAATTTTTAGTCTCTGGGGTCCTTTGAGAAGATAAGTTCTACGACGTTTGCTAATTCTCAAGAGGTTTCAAGTAATTACGAAATATTTTGAGTGCTCTCAAGTTCAATACACAAGGCTTGGAAAAAAATTATTAAAACGTAACGTGCTTTCAATTATATATAGCTTATAAGTTATATATAGCTAAAGCTTATAAGTTTTTACAAACGGATATCAGGGAATTCCTAGATTTTTCAATTGTACTTGAACAATTTTGTTGAAGGACTACACTAATGCAGTGTTTACAGCATTTTATATTGATATTATGTTATTAAAAAATAATGATATAAAATGTAAAAAAGGACAATCCAGCAATAATAAATACGGTCAATGCACACCCTAAGGTTCAGGAAAACTTACTACGTCGTTTTCCTAGTTGTTAGACTTAACCCTTAACTACTCTGGTGAAATTTTCTTGCACCTAAGCTCTGTCGGGGTCCTTACGTGCCCCACAAGGTATATTTCTATTTATCTCAATGAAAGTTTTTTGTTTTCAAATTTTGTTCTTTGAATCGGTTTGCAGTGTTTATAATAAGAAGAAAAACGTAGATTACCAGCTATTTTTACCCACTGAATTTCTGTGATCTGAGCAAAAATGTTTACAGTACTTTTTGCAAATTATCTTTGTCTTTCTGTCCGCATATCTCGCACACATGTAGCATCTTGTTTTTCTGGTTGATTCTGATACAAAGGATGTTGAATACAATTGCTTTGTGATTTTACTGTAATACAAATCGTAAAGTCTAAATATACAAAAACATGAATCCAGGAAATTTGAAAGAACTCACGTTAACACTACGGTGGGGTATTCTGAAACCTTTTCTCCTCTAATTCCAAAAATAAACCTCAAATCACTTTGCACAACCATTCAAAACAAATAACACAATGCCACTGAGCAGTACTGGCAACATGAGCGATATCTAGTTATTGGTTTCCTAATTATAATGACAGATACTTCGTCCGGCGGACTCTAGGACCCCATCAGAGTAGTAAAGGGTTAAATGTAATATTCAGAATCCTGCAATGTGTGATCTAGTGAGAAATGACGTGAGGTAAAAATACGGAGTCATGCTTTTCAACGTGTTATCGATTGGAGAAAAATGCCTGGCGTTTGGATACGTGGCCATCGTCACCATTTAATTTTGAACACACGGCGGTCACCAGAGTGACGTTAAAAATGCACCCAGAATTCCCCACACATCAACCCTTCTCGCCGATATATTCAAGCCCCTCCCCCGGCAGATCGCGTGTTTCTAATTTGAAGCGACGTCTCCGATAACAAAAAAGGACTGAGACTTTTAATTTGTCCCGGCGATGTTCACTCCTCGCCTGATTAATGCGAGCAAGCCAAAAACTGCGTCTAACTTTCCCAATTTTAATTAAATTTGGGGCAATGTTTAAATCATGGAGCGACTGCTGTAGCCGCGGGGTCCTGCCATAGGGCGCGTACATCTACGCGGACTTTGTCAAAGTGTGAATTCACGTGCCGAACATTATCTACTAGATGATATCAAGCAATGACAAGTTTTCAGTTGTGTTTGTTGAATATGGAAAAATTGTCCCCGTGAGGGAATGTTCCATCTTTCACGACTGGAGTTTTCTAGGATCTCACTTCCTTTAAATCCTTGACAAAATATACATACTGATCGTCATAAAAATTGTTGCACTTGGGGAAAACGCAACCGAAATATTTCGAACCTGGCAGGTAAGCTTCGTGGAAAGGACTAATTTCTGGAATTATGAGACTGCGATACAATGTATGCAGTTTGTTTCTCAACGCCTGCTATTGATTCTAGATAATCACTGCAAAGTGAAGTATGTCGCGAATAGGTATTCAGGAATTTGAGGAGTTAAATGTGTTTGAGGGAGATCGCATTGAAAGTTTATGCGAAGTGCCTGGATTATAATTATTTTATATTGGGCTTCATATTTTAATTGATTGATAAGTGTTCACGGGTGTTTTAACTGATAATCATTAGTTCCGTAAGTGTAGTGAATAATTTTAACGCAGGAGGTAGCGGGTAACTTCCCCCGCTGGAAAGTGAGACCCGGCGCCAACCTATACGCCGGGTTGCAATATTTTCCACGACCAGGTGTCTCCCACCAGCAGGGCACCACTCTAGCCCGGCATGCTCTAAGTTAATAATAACAAAATTAATTTATATTGCACTGGAGTGTCATCAATTGATGCCCTGAGACACCTAAGACGGTCACGGAATGTCACCATTGGCCGTTGTTGACAAATGCGATGAACTTTTTAAAAATAATGTGATATGAGTAAACGAATAGAAAACGCATCTAGTTTGGTTTGCAGCATTGTAGTGAATGATACTTACGACAGTTGACGTCTGACAAAGCAGCTCAGAAAGGCTTAAAGAACTGTCTCTTAGTGGCAAAATGCGATATCTTGCCATTCTTGTGACCTTTTGGATGTGTGACTCCGTTTATCTGTACTGGGCAGGTTTCCAGATAAATAGAAAACTCTTTGAAAAAGCTGCCAAGTATCTGTGTGAGGCTGACTTATGTCTTATAGACGGAGAATGCACAGGTTTGGGAATGTTTGATGTGAAACATTTTATATTCTAACCGTGGTGCTGAGCTTTCTGTTTTCCTAATAAAGAGATGGTCATATTTAATTGTATGTACTGTAGTATCCAAACATTTGACAGGACACTGTATTAATTCCAGGACCATTCCAGCTTGAAATTATTTGCTTTCTTGTTATATCAATGTCCAGCTGCAAAGGCTTACGACTTTTACGGATAGTCAAAAATATTGAAGATGTTCGGCAATTACATCAAACTTTAAATTTTCCTTTCCACAGAAATAAAAAAACACTGAATTTGTTCTTCAATAAAGCTTTCTAAATACGTTCATTGGCGTTATAAAAGTATAATATAAAAGGAATATTACCATTTACGATCAGATTTGCAACTCCAATTCATCATATGGATCGGTGTGTTTCGTAAATATATTTCTTGGAAATAACGATAACACAAAAAGCATCAGAGTGAAAAATATTTTAATAAATGACTGATTAATATTACCAAAACGAATGTGTAAATATATTGCGCAAAATTCTCCGAAACCATTATTTTGTTAAAAAAATACGTTTCCAGGAAATTTTTCGTAGAAGTATTCACTACAAACAGGACTAACATTAAGCAAAAATATAATGCAACATTTTCACATGAAGTGAAATGTAAAAAAAAAAAAAAAAAAAAAAAACCATAAGAGTTGAGCTTTGTGAAATAGTAGTAAAATACATCAAAATAAACGTCATGAAAATAAAAGTCATAATTCACATTAACGTACTCCGCAGTTTACTAAAAAAACTGTACACTAGTGCAAATTCCGCTGACTTTTTGGTATGAACACCGCAATAATGTATAAATAAACACCATATCTTTCATAATAGACGTTACATAAATCTTCTGGTGCGAATACCCCGAGAGTAAAACGTGGCTGCTGGAGCGCAGTTGGGAATATTGATACTTCCACATCGAGAGCAAAACACGGCGAGGAAATTGCTTACTATCTTCGCTGGCGCAATTCCGACCCCATTTGCCAGGCGACGCCCTCGTTGCGCCTTCAGCTGCAGAGGGGACGATAGCCATTGATTTGTGCAGCACCCCTCCGACCCCACCTCCGCCCAGCATCCACCCCTACCTCGCCTTTGCCGCCCCGGCTACGCCATCGCCCCGCCACCTCCGTCCTGCCCCGCCCTTTCTTTCGCCACCCCTCCCCCGCTCTGCGGCTACCATGGCCACCATCACCGCCCCGTTCAGATCTCCGCCATCGCCCCGTCCTGTCCCTTGTCCCCGCTTCGCCTCCACTTCCGTCCCGCCCCGCCCTTTCTTTCGCCACTCCTCCCCCGCTCTGCGGCTACCATGGCCACCATCGCAGCCCCGTTCAGATCTCCGCCCCGCTCCGCCATCGCCCCGTCCTATCTTGTCCCCGCTCTGCCTCCACCTCCGTCCTGCCCCGCCCTTTCTTTCGCCCCCCCTCACCCGCTCTGCGGCTACCATGGCCACCATCACCGCCCCGTTCAGATCTCCGTCCAGCTCTGCCATCGCCCCGTCCTGTCCCTTGTCCCAGCTCCGCCTCCACCTCCGTCCTGCCCCGCCCTTTCAGCACCCCTCCCCCGCAGCAACCATGGCTACCAAGACCGCCCCGCCCACATCCTCGCCCTGCTCCGATATCGTCCCATCCAGCACCTGCCTCCGCTTCACCTCCACCTCCCCACTGCCCCGCTCCTCTTTCGCCATCCCTCTCCCGCCCCGCCAACGCCACTGTGGCTACCATGGCCACCAACACCGCCCCGTTCTGTCCCTTGTCCCCGCTCCGCCTCCACCTCCGCCCTGCCCCGTGCCAACCCGCCCCTGCCGCCGTTCCGCCTCCACCCCCGCCCTGTCTGGACGTTTCGCCACCCCAACGTCACTGGTCTACCCTGGTCACCTCCAGCATCCTGTCCCACCCCTGTCCTGCTCCACCATCGCCTGGTCCAACCCCTGCCCTTGCAGACGCCTTTCTTTCGCCATCCCTCTTCCGCCGCCCCAATGCCACTGGCTACCATGGCTACCACCCCCGCTCCGTTCACATTCCCGCCCTGCTCCGCCATTGCCCCGTCCCCTCCCTTCTCGCTCCACCAGCATCTCCACCCCTCTTCGCCTTGCCTTCGCTTCTTCGCTTCCCCTCCCTCGCCCCGCCTCCGCCACCGCCACAGTGTCTTCCACTGTCACCATCACCACTCCGTGAAGGTTCCCTACCCTGCCGTCGTCCCTTCCTCAGCCCCCGCTCCGCCACCACCTCCGCCCCCCAGCTTCGCCTCCTCTCCCTCACCCCGTCACCGCCGCTTCGGCTACCATGGACACCACCACCACTCCGTTCAACCTTCGCCCTGCTCCGCCATCGCTTCGACCCGTCTCCTGCCCCCGTTGTGTCTTCACTTCCACCTCCGCCCCGCCCAACCCTACTAACGTGTCCCCTCCCCCGCCCCCTGTCGCCACCGACACTGAGGCTACCACGGCTGCCATCACCTTCCACTAACCTCCTCTTCCGTCGCTACGCTCCGGACCCCGCTCCGCCACCACCTTCCCCACACTTCTTCCTATCTTCTCCTCCTCGCGCCCCGCCCCCACCACTGTGGCTACCATGGCCACCACCACCACCACCACCACCACCACCCCGTTCAAATCCCCGCCCTGCTCCGCCATCTCTCCGACCCGTCTCCTGCCCCCGTTGTGCCTTCCCTTTCACCTCCGCCCCGCCCCGCCCTACTAACGCGTCCCCTCCCCCGCCCCCCGTCGCCACCGACACTGAGGCTACCACGACCACCATCACCGTCCCCTACCCTGCTCTGCCGTCGTCCCGCCCCAGTCCCCGCTCCGCCACCACCTCCGCCCCGCTTCTCCCTATATTATCCTCCCCCGCCACATCCCCACCACTGCGGCTACCCCACCACCGCTGCGTTCAATCCCCGCCCTGCTCCGCCATCACCCCGTCGCGTCCCTGCCCACGTTCAGCCTCCACTTCCCCCCTGCCCCGCCCTTCTTTCGTCACCCCTCCCCCGCCCCAGCCACGCCACTGCGACTATCATGACTACCAACACCGCCCCACCCACATCTCTCCCCGCCTTCACCCTGCCCTCGCTTCTTTGCTCCCCCTCCCCCACGTCGCCTTCGCCATCATCACAGAGGCTACCACGCCCACCACCATCGCCCAACCCTCGTCCCCGCCCCTGCTTCGCCATGGCCCTTACCGCCGTTCTAACCCTATTTCGCCACCCCCTCCCTCCCGGTCTTCCCAGGCTCTGCCACCCCTCTCCCCCACCTTCCCTCGTTCCCACCGCCGCCACCTCCGAGAACTGCCGCCATTAGGGGCTCGAAAAGAAATGGAAATCGTTGCGCAATGTCAAGCGATAAATTCAACAGAGGCAGAGCACAACAAGAACTCCCCTCCGCTCCTCCCCCCCTCCTCCGCTCACTTCCCTCCCTGATTCCCCTCTACACCTCCCGCTCTCACCCTGGTCGGCATTCCCGATTATGACCACTTCCAGTGTAATTGCTGTGTTTCGATTTTATGGCACTACAATCGCTAAATTATCCCACGGCCCTCACTTCGAAGCTCTCCACAATTTACAGATGGCGGCGGGGAGGGGGGCGGGGGATAGGGGAGGGAAAGGGTGAGGTGCTCTTGTACGGGGTGCGTCTCCACCCTCCTGTGAGTGCAGTTAATGGCCATTAGGGGATGGAGCGAGGCTGATATTGCGCTGCCACCCGCGGTGCGGCAAAGAGTAACCTGAATTTCACACTTCGGCTTTAGGTGAACTGTTGAAGAGAGTGAGAAATGTTGAATTGTTCGTGATTTATTGCAATTTACATTTTGTTTCGAAGCTTTCTTTTATAAAGTAAATGTATGCACTGCATACTAATTCATAGCAAAAAATGGGAGTGCAATAATTTTAGTGAGAAAATTTAATTTTGCATTCAATTTTTAGCCAGTTTTTGTTAATAATATGAATAATGGCAAGGTGTTGAATGGTCACACGAAAATTCACCAAGTTCAGCGTATCACAGTTTAGTACTTACAGGTTACGCTTCTTAAGGTAAGTAAAGTGCTAACCAAAACTAAACTTTACCGCAGTAGCGGCTGCGAGAAAGTAATAATATAAAGGTAAAAGGGAGACCTTATTTAATTTTTTTATACGAGTTACATATTACCTCGTATACGAGTTATGTACACGAGTTACATATTTGCTCGTTTATACATTATATTGAAATTATGCTCTTTATACGAGTTTACATATTACGAGTATTTCCCAAGATTGATTAATTGATTGACTGATTAAGGATTCCTGGCGCGTCAACTGCCAAGTTTGTTAGTTCCATTAGTGTAGTGCAAGTTTTATCGCGGAAGATGGCTGTGATATTCCCCCTCCGGCAGGTGAGATCCAGTGCAGACTTACGTTGGATTGCGGGGATTTTCCGCAACTAGATGTCTCCCTCACAAGCGTGGCTCTTTCCCGCCGGAACTAGGTCTAAGCTCCCGACATGTGAGTGTAATGTATGTGCATGTAAGTGTATAAGTAAGTAGGGAAAGGTTAAAGAAGAGGAAAGAAAGATCGCGCGCTGTCATCGGCCCCTTTTTTATGGTTCTGCTGCGTTATTCGCCATGTGTTGATTGGAGAAACCATGGAAAAGTACCGATCAGAGCAGCTCGCCGGTAGAATTCACTAGGCAACGGTTAAATTCAACCTAGCTAACAAGCTGGTACCGTGAGCGGTAGCTCAGTGCATCAACTGATGTCATTGCAGTGACTCTGACCGGGAGGTCCTAGGTTCGAGTGCTGACGGTGGCAGGATTTTCAGTTTGGTAGAATTCAGTCGCTGTCTGGAGGAGAATTCTGGCGGCCGGCTGCTCTGATCGGTAGTTTTCCGTGGTTTCTCCGATCAACACAAGGGACCAAGCGAATGCCGGAGCAGTACCCTACCAAACGGTCCACGGACCGCGCGAAATATGTCCTTCCTCTTCCTTGTCCTATCCTCTCCCCTTACACACACACACTTACACTAACATGCACTACACTACCACATATTCCGGGATCTCGGGCGGGAGCTTAGAGCTTGTCCCGGCTGGGGCGGTGCCCCACTGGTGCGAGAGTCCTGGATAGGGGGAAACCTCACTAGCCGACGGTAGGTCGGCGCCGGATCTCGCCATCCAGCGGGGGAAAATCACCGCCATCTTCCGAGAAAAAACATGCACTACAGTAACGGGACTAATGGGAAAAGCAGTTGACTCGCCCGGAAACACGAAAAAAATCAAATCAAATCAAATCAAGAAGCTGGGATCAAAATGTCTGCCATCGTCGGGATTCGAACCTTAGGACCTCCCGGTCAGAGGTGCTGCAGGGACATGTGTTGATGTCTTGGGTCACCTTTGCCGGTACGTTTGTCAAGAGAGCTGGACGTTGTAGAGCAGGAAATCGAAACAATATAAGGCAAACGTTTCATATTGTCTTTCAGAAAGAAATCAACCTATTATAGAATAGCAATTTTGGTTTCCAGTAGAATGAAATTTAGTTACGATGAAAGGATAATTAGCAAGGGTGTGCATACGCTGGAGTTTATTTTGTAGGTTTCGGTTTTGTAAATTCAGAAAAAAAAGATGTTTATTTGAGGGTTTGAGTTAGGAGGTTCATTTGTGGTTTGTTGTTTTAGAAACGCTTTAAATGTTGTGTGTTTGTACGTGGAAATGGAGCTGGGAACAGTGAAGTGCGGCTGCTGTTAAATAAATTTCGAATCACATTGCCATACTTATAATGAAAATAGAATTCTTTTAATTAATTTGTCCCCGAAATCTTCAATATAATTAATGTAAGCTGGTAAAAATATAGGCAAGCCGTTTTTAGTTTGAGAGGGACCTCAACGCATTGTTAACTAAATTTTCTGAGGCTAGAACCGGTTGAGGCGAGAGAAAGGATCGACAATTTTTGAAAAATTAAAAATTTGTCACAGTGGCAGTGTTGAAGCATCACACAGCGTGAAGGTATTTTAGAAGTAGATGAAAAATAAATAAAACCGTGGGTGTAACCAAGTTCCTAACTACGGAATTACGTAGTAGGTGAGAAAGTAAAATTATAAATAACAATACTATATATTATTATAAACCATATTACATAATACAGCAGGTCAGGATAGTCTGTCCACAGTGACACTTTACCGGTGTGTGTGTTAGTAACAGAAATTATGTTCTCAGAAAGAGCAGCAGCTTGTAACAAAAGAAAGCGTCAATTGCATAATCATCACAATCATAACAGATGCTGAAAGTGTTGTCTCCTTCGCTTGTTTCCCAGTGATCTGGTTGCTACAATCATTAATGCTGTTTTTAAATAGTAGGCTCTGACTCGGCTTGGTGCTGGGAGACTTTCCTGGCGCACTATATCATAACAATATTAATGATTTTCAGATTTAAAAACATTGAACGTGTGTAATGAATCTAACAAAAAATCATCGGTGGATCTCTGAGTTTCCCTCGGTAATTACTAGGTTATATTATATTTACATTTTAGACGAGAACTATCCTGTATTTTCCTCCGTATGATGCTGTTCACGCTGGAGGACATCATGTTAGTATGAATTATGAAAGGTAAATGATTGGGAAAGTGTTGATTTGTAAAACAGAATACGCATTTGTACGAGAGGCCAGAGCACAACCATATGGTGAAAATTGCCGGTGCGCCAACTCCCAGCCCTTGGGTTAGCCTATTGCCTGAGCAAAGGCCCTGAGCCATCATGGGGAATACATAACCCAAATGACACATACGAAATAAAAGATCCCAGTTACTTAATATATTAGATTCAAAATCGAAAAGTACATCAGACATTTGTTTAGATTTTATACACAGCCCTATATTAGGGATATCATCAGAAATGGCCGAACAAAATTACACTTAAAGTGTATAACAATTTATAAGTTTGTCAATTGTAAATTACTGTTTCATTCTTGTTTAAACTGTATTTTCACTATGTAATTTCAATCCTGTTTTCATTATAGTATAACATGTATTTTTGCAATCGCTAATAACCTTGTAGCTGATGCGATTTTAAATAAAATAAATTTAAAAAAACTTACACTCTTGCATTAATAAAGAATAGGAAACAATACTTTTATTTGGGTCCAGGTAATGTTTACAACTTGACCAGGGTTTCTATATCACTGAATTTTTTTTATCAAAATGCTAACTGTTTATGATGTGGTTTCAACAAACGTGGACAATAGATTTTTGAAAAAAGACTCCAAATAGGATCACAACATCAAAAATAGAATTAAATTGTGAAACATTACTACTGAGTCTCTCTTATTTTGGTTAAAAAACATTGCAATAAAATAAACAAGATAACAAACGTAAATATATTCATTAAAATATTTTTATTTCTTCAAAACAAAACGCAGTGAAATTTGTTTATTCTTTCATTTTAAAATTTCCTTTATTATCAATTTACCTCATCAAATTGCTCTGAGAAACTCATAAAAATATATTTTTATCCTGGAGAGGGTTACGTGAAGTTCATCATGTACAAAGTAAGGTTCTTCTAAAAGCACAACCACGTTTTAAAAAAATGGTCCTCTGACTTGTTGATTGATAACAAAACTATTTATTACATCTTTGAATGATTTATGGTTCTTCTATAACAGCAGTTTTGACACTTTTTTCTGGAGATTTATTCCTTTTCTAAATTCAGAAACTTTCCACTCAAACTAACCGATTTTCCCATAACTGCAAACTCACATCAACTACGGAAAAGCATGCCGCGAAAACTATCCTTTTGTACCGCAAAATGTGACAAAAGCATGAAAATATTGTGTGATTTCACAGCATCAGGGACGGTTTTTAATTTTTTTATTGCTTATGATCTATCCGAAAAATAATTTTTGGCAAAATCCCCTTAATAAATAGTTATATCAAGAAACGCCGTTTCAATCATGTGTAATTTGTTCAAACTTAAAGATGTAGTACGGAGGAAATTGTCGCAGATGTTCAATTGTCGCAGATATTCAATTTGCCCTGTTTTTTTCCTGGGTTTACTCAATCGCTTAAGGCGTATATCGGGATGGTCCCTAGTTTGGCATCCCGGATATAAATGTAAAATTTCCCCTCCTTTTTCTTTAAATTTGTTCACAATTGAGGCATTCGGGTGTACGATAAATTCTGACATTTTACGAAAGTAAAATTATTGACTTACCACGGCTCTCTTGCAAATAAGAAACATGGGGTCTCTTTATATCACGTTAGCATTAGAATCCAGAAAATTGACAAGAAAATACATTCACAATTTATGTTTCATTAGGTATGTGTAGCACACTTCCACTAATACGATCGTTGCAATTTCGTAAGTAATGTGAAATGTCAGTTATCACTATTTCCGCCCAAACGCCTCAATTGTAATTATGTAAATGTAAATATTTAAGTGGTTAGGCGGGAGAGTAGGCCTTATGGCCTGAACCTCGCCAGTAATAAAGACATTATTATTATTATTATTATTATTATTATTATTATTATTATTATTATTATTATTATTATTATTACTATTATTATTATTATGAGAAAAAAAGTATGATTCCAGTCAATAAATGTATATTTAAAGCAGACGTTTCGGCCTAAATTGTAAGGCTCTCTTCAGTGTCTGTAAGTTGCTTAGGTTATGTTACACCATAGTGTCTACATATAATGTTTAACTAGGCACTTCTGATCTTAACCAATGGTGGTCTAAAGGACCATATTAAAGAGGCATAGAGAAATGCAATTGTGTATCTTGGAAGATCTTCTTCCAATTGAAAATTAATACTTTTAATATGGTCCTTTAGATCAGAAGTGTCTAGTTAAAAATTATACGTATCTAGACACCATGGTGTAACATAACCTAAGCAACTTACAGACACTGAAGAGGGCCTTACAATTTAGGCCGAAACATCTGCTTTAAATGTACTTTTATTGACTGGAATCATCGTTTTTTTCTTGTAATATTTGATTTATCCAGTGAATCCTGATTTTATTTATTATTATTATTATTATTATTATTATTATTATTATTATTATTAATATTCGCATTGGGCCATTTGAAGAGCAATGCCTCGCGATGTCACGCCGGAGAGGGCGTTCGCGGTCGCAGCGAAACGAGCCACGCGCCATCCGCCCCCGCCGCGGGCGCGATCCCTTAAATTTCTGAAGACACGCGAAACTTTCCGTAGCGGCTCTGGGGACCTCGCGGCCGCCTCTCGTTAGAGGGAGCTTGAGTCAGCAGCCTCGCCTGCGAGCTCTGGCCACCCGAAGCGTAATTGGCGATCGGCGCCTCCGGGCGAAACCCGCCTTCTCGCCCTGTCGACAACCCTACGCGCCTCCTACCACGCCTCTCGCTCAATCGCTCGTCCTCCCTATTCCTCTCGCTCAATCACTCGTCCTCCCTATTCTTCACGCTCAATCGCCCATCCTCCCTATTCTCCTCGCTCAATCGCTCGTTCTCCCTATTTCCCTTACTCAGTCACTCATCCTCCCTATTTCCCTTGCTCAATCGCTCGTTCTCCCTATCCCTCTCGCTCAATCGCTCGTCCTTATTATCCTCACTCAATCGCTCGTTCTCCCTATTATCCTCGCTCAATCGCTCGTCCTCCCTGTTATCCTCGCTCAATCGCTCGTCCTCCCTATTATCCTCGCTCAATCGCTCGTCCTCCCTATTATCCTCGCTCAATCTCTCGTCCTCCCTATTATCCTCGCTCAATCCTCGTCCCTCCCTATTATCAATCGCTCGTCCTCCTATTATCTCATCTAGCTCGTCCTCCCTATTATCGCTCAATCGGCTCGTCCTCCCTATTATCCTCCCAATCGATAAATAGTCCTCCCTAGTATCCCTCGCTCAATCGTCCTCCCTATTATCCTCATCAATCAACTCGTCCTCCCTATTATCTCAATCGCTCCGTCCTCCCCTGTATCCTCGCTCAATCGCTCGTCCTCCCTATTATCCTCGCTCAATCGCTCGTCCTCCCTATTATCCTCGCTCAATCGCTCGTCCTCCCTATTAGCTTCGCTCAATCGCTCGTCCTCCCTATTATCCTCGCTCAATCGCTCGTCCTCTCTATTATCCTTGCTCATTTGGTCGTCCTCCCTATTCTCCTCACTCAATCGCTCGTCCTCCCTATTATCCTCGCTTAATCGCTCTTTCTCCCTATTATCCCCATATTTTAGAAAATTGAACATGGGTTTATTTCAATATATGTCTATAAAGAACGTATTTCATTCAAGAACAATCTATATCTTCTCTTTTGAGGTTGTCGGAAGACGCCGAAAAAAACAAACATTTGCAATTTGTGAAGAATCAGCGATTTAAATGAAAATGAGACATGAAAATGAAACATTCTCTTAAGCACCCCTTAAGCAATCCGAGAACAAATATTAATAAAAAATGGGAGTCATTTTTGAGAAAATTATGATAGTGTTGTTGAGGCTTCAAATAAAACACGCACAAAAATTAAAAAAATACATTTCAACTCGCAAAGCATAGAGTTCGTTCAAAACGATCGGAGAATATCAGTTTTGGAAAAATTCTGTCAAATGGTTTAGGCGCTATCGTTGACCACAGGTACACAGGCAGACAGACAAACAGACGGACAGGCAGACGAATGGACAGACACGAATAGACGGATATGAACGAACAGACAAAAAGACGAACAGGCGGATAGACGTTTTGCCATGAATAGATTTTTCGGTATCAAGGCCCCCAAAACATGGATTCTGACAACACAAATTGTTAGAGGAAGTAATTTACTATATTTAATTTACTATTTTACGTATAGGAACATGATGTATCCACTATTTCGTTACAAGTCCCCGTAATAAGAATTTTCGCAGAAAATACGTCGTTTTCCGGCAAACGAGTACAATACTTTACTTTCTTACGACGTGAGTGCGAGAAAGGATAAACAATGCAATTGATATTTGAAACAAATTTTCAGTGAAGGTAGACGCAATAATACCGACACATCCTTCGACACATTCTTGGAAAAATTCGCAACATTTCACATACAGTTGCAGATTCTACCTATCTCTGAACAGGTGGGATAGTATCGAGAAGCGCCAAAACCGTAAAAATGTAATAGAATATATAAGAAGATCTTATTACGGGTAGAGGAATGTTAAGTTTTTAGACTGTATAACGCTTTTTTTTGGATATATGTAACGGTATGTATTTCAACCATGCTGCCCGATTGTTGCACGTTGTATTTGATATGAATATTGAGATGCATTATTTTTTCAACTTAATATTTTTAAAGTCAAAGTGCCGTTCGTCAAGTTTCTAGGAAACTCTTTTTCTTTAGTGATCACATTTATAAGGATTGGTTGCATGGAAGATCCTCAAAATTCATCAATACTTCTGAAATAATACAGGAGATAATTTTTTTCTCTTCTTATCTAGTACACGAGTGTGATAAATACACCGCAACAACGCTGGGTATTCAGCTTGTATTTGTATTCGTTCATGGTCTTAAATTCCGTGGTACTCTTTCACTCACTTAAACTATATTTCAAAATTAAATAAGACATTTCATACATCTAAAATTTTACCATTATAGTACTACGTAGCAGAGTTTCCACGAAATATTTGTGAACTCGACGACCATTAAAATGCAAGCGTTGGCTTACATGTCTTGCCTCTGGAAACACAAAAGAGATAACATCTT
>BLKR01006194.1:0-62633 GCA_011170035.1 Teleogryllus occipitalis
GGGGACGGGCGGGGACGGGCGGGGACGGGCGGGGACGGGCGGGGACGGGCGGGGACGGGCGGGACGGGGCGGTGATGGGCATGAGCGGGGGTTGGGGCCAACGCGGAGGCGGGGACGGGGCGAACCGGCCCGGGCCGAGCTGGTTGTGGGGCGGGGACGGCGCGTCTGCAGAGAAATAGGAATCGCGCCGCGCGCAAGCACAGGGCGTGGCGGGGGCGGGGACGGGAGCCTTCACAGGCGCCCAGGGCCAGGAATTCCACTAACACCGCCTCTGGCGTCCGCGCCCTCGCCCACCCTCGCCCGCACACTACACACGAAGTGCGCCCCTTCCGCTGCGAGAAGGGATGTGGCGCGTGGTCGACTCGGACGCAGTGGCACGGTCACCGATGGGCGATCGGAACCCCGCCAACAGATTGGGGCGCACAATTTGGATTTAAATACCACGAGTTTAGAGCTTTTCACAAATAAAAAGATTGTATTTAGCCACAATACATGTCACATAACATATTGAGTCACATAACATTAGCACCTCCTGCAGTTTTTGAACGGTTGAAGTTATTGCAATGTGTTTTCACGGAAGTGTCTGAGGCAATGGGGCTAATTGGTACATGTAGTCATTTCTATTTTATCGTTTGTATTTTACGAGATACTGAGGTAACTTTGCTTTTTCAAAAGGAACTATACATATTTTTTAAATCAATCATGGCATGTGTAAGAGGAGGACCCCATGATAGTGAAATTGTCATTTGTTAGATTCACATTTTTTGAGTAATTTTGATTGCTTTACCAATCATGTTAAACAGATGTTTTGAACAGATAACAGTCCTCCATACAATACCACATAGGGCTCCCCTTGCTAACGCGCGCTTGGGCAAGGAAAGCTGAGCACAAAAACATCCAAAGATCTCCAAAAATGCTTATCTAACATACAACAAATTTATATCATTGGATTTGCTTTTTTACACTCTTCCTAATACACTAAAATACATATAGCTCCATTAAAAACTTACCTCAATATCTCGTGAAATACCAGTGATAAAATAGAAATGAATACATGTATCAATTAGCCCTATTCTCTCCGTTAAAACTGCACTGCAATAACACAGTTCACTTCCGTTAAAACTGCATTGCAATAATTTCAACCGTTCAAAAATTGCAAGAGTACTAAAGTTACGTGACAGCGTGTATATCCCGTAAAGGGAAAATGCCCTCGACGCCGTTATATTACGGCGTTTTTAGTCGGTCACCCAACCAGGAACCCGTGATATCTTGAATTCCCTTAAACTTCGTGACTTCACGTAGTAAACGAATTCGGCTAGCGACGCCGGTTGCGCAGTCGTGGCCTTTCAGCAGCACCATCCCAGCACTCGCCTGTATGACCGAGGGAAACCACAAAAACCTCGCTCACGATGGTCTACACGGCGATTGAACCCAGGCCTCCCACATTTTACAAAATTATCATAGTTCAAATACAGTGCGCTAGGATCGTCTCTACGCCCTGAGGCGAATTAGGGCTTCCTGTTAAAAACTGCATTTATGTTGGTGGCAACCAGATCACAGAAAACAAGTGGAGGGGACTATACATCCACCGTCTATTATGATTGTGGTGAATACGTAATTTATGTTTTAATTTGTTTCAACGTGTAGCTTGTGCTACCAACATAATTTCTGTTGCAAGCATTCTTACCTGCAAGGTGCTATCGCGCAAAGACTTTCCTGACGATTTCGACTTTATACGATTTCGATTTTATATGATAAGATTTGGACGTTATGGGCGGTTTCTACTGTATTATCTAAATTTCTCCTCGGTCTTCGTCTGAACTAAATGTTCATAGTTGGGAGATAAGGGTACTTGAAATATTGCTTCTTTTGCTAACACAATGTAAAACTGGTCGTTTAAAAAAAACTTCAATTCGAGGATGGTTATTTTCAATTTTCGAGTAAGTAGGGAATGTAAAACAAAGAACTGTATTCTACCATGTACGTGGAATTTCTAATGTCGAACGCGTAAGTTGCACAAACTAACACATATTAGAATCCTTCTCAGTACCATTGGCTTTTATTTAGTGCATCAACAATTGTCTTTATATAAAGCAGAATTTGTCTGTAATGGTTATTTATTTTTTTTGCAGACATTCAACTAATAACTGGTTTTATTGATCAGATTTCACGTTTTATTACATTGAATACAAAAATATGTACTTACAAGTACATCGGATTTGGTTCAAATGCTTTACTAATCAGTTACTGTGCGTAACTCTCATTCATTTCTCCATTACAACGGTCTTCACCTTCTCGATTAGGTCTCTTGTGACGGAACCACAAAATTCTTTACATGTTTGTATCGTGACAAGTACGGTCACAGACGCTTCAGAATCACGTTTTCCCCTAGGGCAAATTGTATCTAATTAAGTAATTCATTTTATAATTGCTATTTCTCTTACATTTGGTATTGTGACCGTTCGAATATTAACGGCCTCATGTATTTTATGAACTGCTCAGAGATACAGAATAAAGTAAAAATAACCTCGCCACATTTCAGTATTACTATTTAGCACCAGTCGACGATCTGCTCAAATAGATTTTCAGAAAAAAAACTATGAATAGTAAATTGTAACCAAGGAAGATTTGAAAAAAAAAGTTAAATTTCTTGTGTGGAGCTGGATGCAATTCAAGGAGTAAAATTTTTGGAGGGCTTGTTTCTGAAGTTCTTCTATTAAGGGACCTCAGAATGCTCTATGTTCCAACGTAATCTTCGTGCGCGAGGTAATGTAATTGTTCCTGTGTCGAGCACAGGGGCGAAATGAGGTCTTTACAATTTTAAAGTGTTTTTGCTGTATTCCAGGATTATTTTAATAAAAAAATTCAACGCCACTTTGAGGAAAAATTTTGAAAATTTTGTCAAAGCTTTATATCAAGAACATCCTTAATTTTTTTTCAAATCTCAGTTCCTATTTCTTGCCCAGACTAATCGGGAAATATCAATATTGGAGAAAACCGTCTGAACAGTTTAAGCACTAGAATTGACTAGAGGCAGACGAACAGACAGACGTTTGACTATAAATCAATTTTTCTGTACTAAGAGTCTACAAAACGTTGAATTCTTCCTATACAAAGTAAGCAGAAGTAAATTACATGTACAAAGGATTAATATTCGTTCACTATTTTATATTATGGCCCCACAATACCATATTTTTCATCGACCAATCGGCAAATTTGGGCGCATTATTTCAATACTCCCCCTTTACAAGGCAAGTACGTATATTATGCAATATTATTTGAATATGTTTTTAATTATACAATAGGTTATTTTGCACAATTACATATAAATAATTATATAAAATTACCAGACTCTATTTCATCTTATTATTGCCAGCATCTGTGTTGTATTATAGCTTCTTAACTAATATTTTATTTAATGATGTTCAAATTGTACAAGGGCAGTCAAATCTTTGAAAAGGTTTCCCATAATTTAATATGTGAGTACAATATTTTGATATATAAACCTTATTTCTTTTACACAAGGTCTAAAACGTTTCAGTGCGTACTGTTCAAAACTTTATAATGGCAAAAATTTTAATGAGATTTTCTCGGTCTTAGGTAACTTTATGTTGATTAAAGTATAGGGTAATGTCGGGTTAATCGATGCTATAGGTTAATATGGACAGTTTTACAAATTTGCTTCAACCTATCTCATAAAACTAAGTATGTTTCACTCTCTAGCAACACATAAAATCCCGTCGACTAGCTGGAAACACGAAGATTTAGCGAACCTGGTTAGCTTAGCTACACTTTCATTAAAATCCAGATATTTAAGTTTATGAACAGCGGGAGAGTTCCTATTGTTGGTACAGCTTATCTCTATACTGCCCCAAATCCTTGAATTAAAGCATGATTATGGATAGAAACCAGTCAAATGCTGTTTACTTTGAAATTTTGCATTTACCTCTACAAAGGCAATCTGTTTTGTAGCCTTGTAGCTCAGTTCGTTAAGCAATGAACCTCCTAATGTCATTCCGACTTTACTGATAATAAACACATAAACAGAACTGTGAGGAAACAGAAATCAATTCTTTTCATACGGCGAGGGAACATAAGAAACGAGAATGAAGTTTGAAAGGAAACGAATGACACTTCACAACAAACTAATCTGGGAATACAAAACACATGCAAGCCATGTGTCAACAAAATTCGACGAAGACAACTTTTGAAAGACTGACACATGTTGTAAACTCTGCAGAATCAAATAAGATCATAATTTATTGACCAAACTTGGGAGCTGGATCCAGTATCAGCCGTCGTGAAGTAAGCATTAGTACAAAATGTATGTTGTGCAATACAGAAGAGTGTATCCGTAAAGTGTGAGGTTCAAGTCATATAAATCAACTTTTCCTGATTCTTTATGCCAGCAACTTGGAACCCCATTCATCCAAACAGCGGGGAACGCATCCAAACATCCAAAGTCATTTTGTAAAATAATTTTCGAGGGTGGGGTCAATATTTTGTCATTATTTTCTGTTTATAGATCAAGGTTACCTGTTTTTAACCAATTGAGATGGCAGTTCTTTTACAAAAGAACTTTTGGGATATTCATTTTTCAACTTTTAAACGAATTCATTCCACTTTAAAGTAAGTGTTTGTCGGAGTGGTACAGAATCTGTTATGTTTCAACGTAGCGTGCAAAACCGTAGTGATTGGTTCCAGCCACTACCACGCCGACCGTCCCAATACGCACCCCTGCGCCTGATGCTCGTTTGGACTGCTCGATGCTTATCGTTTTTTTCGTCCACCTGCCTCGTCGCCCCAACTCCGTTCCTCCTGGCACGACCTCCAGGTCCACCAGAGCTTTTATACCTGGCGATATATATTTGTTTAATTCAGTTATATCTGAGTCGGAAATAGAATAGGAACCAAAACATTTTTTATTTTGTAAAACTTTTATCATAACTTGACATTACGAATGTAGAAATCCGTGTTCACCGTCTATTTATATGTCATGAATGTCTATTCGTATGTCTATTTACATGGTCATATGTGAATAATTACTACACCGAATGATAATAATAATTATTATTATTATTATGAAATTAATAATAATTATAAAATTAATAATAATTATTACTATTATTATTGTGATTATTATTATTATTATTATTATTATTATTATTATTATGATAATAATATGAATAATATATTCATCCATAAAAATATTAAAAATAAAATAAATTCTCTTTAATGTAATGTCATTGGCTTGAAATTGAAAAACAAGTAACTAAGGATATGAAAATCGAATTTGGGGATATTGTTGTATCATTGCTTAAAAACAGTATTTCTACGTGCGTGAATACCACCAAAGTATTGAATGTAATAGACATTTCTATTAAAAACGTGATTTGAGAAAATAATCTCTGCAATATTAAAATAAAACAAGAAAATTAAGGTAAATAAGATGAATACTATAAACATTATGAACTCTTGGGTACAAATATTTAAATTTCTATTTAATTGGTAGCCTTCAAACAAATTGGGATTTTGTTATACCAACAGTTTAAATCTGAAGAATATTGTCTCAATAAAATTTAATATTTTCTTTCCCACAGGCACGTCAAACCCTGCCCGCACGGGCTACTTGGCCGCCTGGAAAGCCTAGCGCTTCTCGAGCACAGGTAGCTTCCCCTCACTCCGCTCTCATTCCCCTCCAAATCCAGAAAGTGGTGCGTACACGATGGGACCGGCAGTCTACGTCTTCGAAATACAGAGAAGAATGGTTGCCTTACATGACAGTAAGTTTGTATAATATGTTTTACAACAAAAACGAGATTTTACTTATGTTTATTTACTTTTCTACTTATTAGCCAATGTCAAGTTATTTTCTTTTCTTTTTGAATTATGCCTTTTATAAAAAATTTTGCCAAAAGACAAGAAATGCTTTGAGTGACCAAATCTGTGCCTGTTTTCATTTTGTGTTGTATTTAATTAAATACCATTTTCAATTCCAACAATATGCAACAAAATAATTGTGATAAATGTCATTTATGTCAATAATGTGAAGAAAGTAAACAAGTTTCTTTAATAGGTGTACAGCTCTTTTAATAGGCTTTTAACATAATCTCTGTTAAAACTCCTGATCTGAACGTAGCAAATTAAAACATTCTTATGTAAACCGATTACAAAGTCAAGATTTCTGTGGATTCAAAATGTTTAGTTTTACTTTTAAATCACAATTTTAAATATGCCTGATTTCATGTTAATGTATCACTTCTTTGTTTTAGTAAAGGAAATAAAAATTATTGTCGCTTTGAGGACAATAACTATCACTTGATTTCTCCAAAAATCTTTCATGGGGCAGGTATCCAGTGTCGCACCTCACGTGCATCCAGAAATATTTTGTAGACCCCTCTTCTCGTCGAAGTGCCCGTGAACTCGAGAAAGTAAGTCTGTGTCATTTACATTCCTTCTCTAGAATGTTTTGAATTAAAACCGGTTTTAACAAACATTCTTGAAGAGTAAATTACGATTGAAAAGTCTCTTGATTTCATTTGTTTTAACTAATTTGTTTTTGAAGATTTTTAAAACAAAAAATATTTCTTGGCAGTATTCTTTGCTTATAATGCCCTTGATCAGTATACATTGATTTTAATTTCCTCGTCTAGACCGCTCAGTATTCTCATGAATTCCAAGCATTAGTGACTCGCGTGCCTTTTTTTGTCATTTTTTTTAAATAAAGTGTTTGTTTGGTAATCGGTTTATTTATTGTGAAACATTTGAAAATACTTTATGAATTGACAAGAGCAGAAGTCTCGAAAGAGAAACATTACACATTTTATTTTAAAAAAATTAGCTCAATAAAAAGAAAAACAATTGTACAGAAATATATAACAATGTAAATAAATAATTAATATGTGCATAAATTTTGAAAATATCTGCAAAATTCTTTCAGCTGAAAAAAATTATTAAATTTATGCTCCGCTTTTGACTAAGTTACAATTTTACGAATCGCAGGTGAACAAAACAATGTGTTATTGAATACAATTTTTAAAAGTGGTTTTGCCACATTTTAGAATTGAATTAAAACAGAAAGACACAGAAAATTGTGACTGCAAAACGTGCGTACAGAAAGCAAGAGTTTGTTCCCAATCATGTTAAAATACGGTAATATATATTTATCTTTACATCAAGTATAAATGCAGTTTGTGATTACAAATGCTTAATAATGCATTTTAATGCTAATTTTAAAATATTTTTTTCAACACTATGAAATATTCACAGAAAATAATGTGTTTTAATTTCTCGTCTATGTATTTGCTTTATTTATATTAATAAGAAATCTCCCAGACAGAGCATTATATATCTCGTGAACACAAAGAAAAACTTAATTTCCCTTTGTGTTAAACTAAATTGTTTCCTAGAAAATATTAAATTCAAACCCCATTATATAACAATTTTATAGTGATACATGTTTTGGACACGTAATAACTTTAAATATTACTAATTCAGCAGGAGATCGAAGTAGAAAGATAATTTGTGAACACGTGTTTGTAGATTGATAGTCCGCTTCTGAAGTTGGACGGTCAAATTTAGATACAGACCACAGAGCATGCAGGTGAATGTGGACAGAAGGGAGCTTGGCTCGTGAGTAGACGGGTTGTTGAGAAACCTATTCTTAGACTTAGACAGGATTCACGTTTGAGATCAAGGATTTTTTGCGAATCTCTTCGTTAGAAGACCATAGATACTCCATGTTGAACCATTAATTTTCGTTGACTAGAATGTAAACTATCTTCAAAACGGTGACTGTCATTTAGAGACAATTCTTTTCAATCACATAAATATTTTAAAATTGATTTTGATGACACTAAAGCCAATAAATTTACGAAGTAAAGCAGGTAAATCATTTCACAGAAATTTCATCTCTGTACCTCAGTGCTCGTTTACAGGTCAGTCTATTCGTCATGAATTTAAAAGAAATTACTCTGGAAAAGACCTGCTATGAAAAATCCAGTCAGATGATCTAGATACTATATACCGCATTTTCTACAACGGTATATATAGTCATCATAATGATTGAGTTTTTTCAAATGAAACATTTTTCACTACTAATTTTACATGCTGTCACGAACTGAAGTCCGCATCAAACATCGCAATATTGACCCAGTCACTGCAATATTGAACCGTACTAGGAACCAAACTACTCACCAATCATAGCCCGATGGCAACGAGGATTGTATTGTGTCTCGGTTCAGCAAATTATATTCCCACTGAAGTAAACACACAAAATTTTGTTTGTAAACGAATGGGAGTTAGCCGGCAGAATAGAATGAAAAGAACCATCGCTTCGGATGAGCGCACTTCAAACGCAAAGCCGTTCGCAAACCCTTCATCCAAAGAAGCTCTTCAGCATCTCTTGAAACGCCCCATCCACCGGGATTAGCAGTAATCTCCATCAACACTTTCCACGCCCTATCACACGCATGGGTCTCACTCACTCTCCCGCGGACCACATGTGTGACGAGTGCGTAGTTGAAATTGTGCAGCCGTGGATGAACGGTAGTCCAGCCAACGCGTCGGGTCGGGTCGGGTCGGGTCGGGTCGGGTCGGGTCGGGTCGGGTCGGGTCGGGTCGGGTCGGGTCGGGTCGGGTCGGGTCGGGTCGGGTTGGGTCGGTCGGGTCGGGGCGGATCGGATCGGGACAGGGCGTTTGCCTAGGAAACTTTCAGAGAAACCTAGTTCGGCCAAAGGAAAACTTCGACTTGATTGGCCGACCGATTTTACCGATTTAAACTACATTTGGTTGCACCACACTGTCGCCCTCAGATCGTATTACTCAACTCAATCACTTATAGATAGCATGTAATGGAATCAAAAAAATTGAGCCTTCTCGCTGAGCTACATTAAACGCGATGTACTCATACGACATAGCAAGGTAAAGACATCTTATTTTTATTTTTATTTAAAGAATTTTTGGTAATGTTTGGCAGACAGTATTATCAACACATTTCATTGGATTCTTCAGGAATTTCCTACAATTTCTTTATACAATTGCGTCAAAAGGTCTCTACAGGACCTATAGTTTATCAACAAACGACATGAAAGTTTTTCATGTCGTCAAGCCTTGATGAATGGGTTATTTCAGCCTAATAGTTCAAGTTCATTACAGTTTCTTTTACCGCGTTTGCCAGAATGTGTCTGATTCACTGCGACCGGGCATGCGCCCTAGTGAGAGTTTGAAATATTCGCCTGCAAACGCCCGTGTTCTCTGGAACGCGCATTTGGCGGATCAACGATCCTTTCGGATTCAAGGTCGCGGGCCCGTTCGCACAAACGGATTATGTAAACACACACACACCGCTTCGCTGCTTTGGTGATGTAACGATTAGCGTATCGGTCTGTAAGTCCCAGGTTCGCGAGTTCATTCCTGAAGAAGACCTGTCTTTTTAAGGGGAGAAAAATCCTACATATACGTTTCTTAAGATGGGAAGGAAAGCAGGTTGGCCAATGTTGTAGATTTAAAGCTCTTAAATGTAAAATACCTTGAAGCCAAAAAGAATCCTCACAATTCTAATGACATGTTTCGTTATCTGAGTGATAACATCTTTCTCTTCTAGATGACGAAAGGTGTGTAAAGAAATTTGAGAAAACAGGCGGAAGAAAAGATCTGATTGACTCAGCATCGACACATGAAATGTGGGATTATTAAATTGAATCGAAAAAAATGCCGCGTGTGTTACGCACGAGGCGCTACAACGGCGGTGAGCGGGTGAGCGGAGCGACGTCGGCGGCGGCGGCGGCCACCGACCGCAGGTAAATATAGACTCGCCCGTCGGCCTCTGGGCCCGCGCCAGCGCGCCCCTCCGCGCCGCCCCCGTCGCCGCCGCCGAGGGCAGTCGCATTTTTCAAAAGAATAACTCTATGACAGCCGGGACCGGCGCCGGGACTGCGTGTGTCCCCTGCGGCCCGCCGGTTAAGGTGACTCGTGGGAGAGGGAGCGGGAGGGGGGAGTGTTACGTACGCTGGCTTCTGGAGGCTGCGCGACGCGCCAGGCGATTGGTTGCGTACGGCGCATTTGTTGACAAGGCAGCGATGAAAACAAAGGCATCACCTTCGGCTGGTAGGTCGCTTACCTCTCAGAACGTTTGTGGTGAAATAAGCTTATTTGTATACCAGTATAATAAACGACCTTTTCTCTTGCAAGAAATCGGTCATAAAAGAGCATTTTACGGCACAAATGATGAGGTATTGGCATTTACGGCAGGAATGATTGCGTCATCACATATTCAGCACATCGCAGCGAAAGAATCGTGGGTAAATAGCGGTAAACGGAGCAGCTGACCACCGCGTACTAATTTCAAAACTCGCTTATAACGTCCCTTGTTTGGAAAACATGTACTCAAGCAATAAAGCTTAACATTATAAACTAATTGCTTAAACAACTATTATCGCTGTGTGTATATAATAGTTATTTAGAATATTTTATCCTCTTGGGTTAACTGTGGTGAAATGTTACAAAATTACAATCAGCTTTAGACTAAGAGTCATTAGAACGTTCTGTTAACCCATGGTCTCCTATAATCTACTGTCAACATCATTCTGACTCGTTCAGCAGGGAGAATGGAATCAAATTTTATGGAATAGTTTAGTACTTTTTGTTTTACAAATTTGATAAAATGTACGATATTCTGTCGTGACCTGTTATTACAATACTAGATTAGTTATAAAAATTCGCATAACGGTTTTCTATAATACAAATTATTCAGTCACATATTGCAATAAAACATATTAAGATATTTATTTCGTATTATATTCAAAATTAGAGTTGTTATTATCTTTATCTTATATATATATATATATATATATATATATATATATATATATATATATATATATACACACACACAATCATTACGATCAAATTGATTATTACGTTCTAAAAAAATTGAGAAAGGTTTGTTTTGAAATATTTTTATCCATTTAAGGACTTCAACATGTGGTAGAACCGAGTCATTGATAAGAATACATTTAAAAAGTATGTGTATACGTTTGTTCAATTTCCTTTCAAGTATATCGTAATTGATACTGCAAAATCCTACCCTAACTCGCATTAAAATTCTGAATAATATTTGGGTTGGTTTGCGACCCATATTGATTAGACCATTGTTCTTTTTGGTTAATTTCTACGAGTGTATCTGAAAATTAATGAGTAACTATGATAATTAATTGTGAACTAAAATTAACTTTGAATCTACTAAAACAAGAAAAGGAATGATTTATTATCCACTCGGAAAGAAAAGTCATTAGTCCGACCGCACGAAAGAAACATTTGAATAACTGAGATGAAAATAAGGTTCGTATTGCTTTCTCGATAAACATAGTAATTCTCCGTATCAGTATTATTTCAGTATACTACTTAATTCATAATTGAATTGCTTTGAAACTCAGTTAAAAATTAATTTTCGAAATTCGATACCCTTTATTTATTTTCCCGTAGTCACGAAATGATGTTACTAAAGAGTCATTAGAATAAATCGTTGAAGAATTGAGTGAAGAGTAGAGTAGTCTTATATTGGGAGTTAAAGCAGAACGGACACGTAAGCACTGTCTAGATCAGCCGATAACCGGGGATTGCAAGTGGAGCAAAGTTCTTGAAAATAGCATCGTGACTCCCCTAAGCAAAGTTACGATAATTTTAGCGTTCTGCGTGCGAAGTCGACCTGCAACGTTAAAGAGGATGGCTGTGTCTTCTTGAACAAGGTTTACTCGCAAAAATGTTGTCACCTCGCCTTGTAAACCAAATGGGTGTTTGTTCAAACAGACCTTATTTAGCGCCAGAAGGTATTTTCCTTGTTGCTCTCTCAGAGGATATGTGTGTTCATGCGTAGCAATTTAATTGAAAGAACTATTCTTAGAATTGCGTTGAAGTAACTTCAAAAACTGGCCATAAGTTTAAATTTTAACAGTAATATTTTGATAAGCGGCTGGCTGTTTTTGGAAAATCAAGATGTATTTCATTGCTAGATTTCAGAAACTTTTGTTGATTGATAACTTTAATAAGTTGCAACCGATTGAATAAGTTGCCTTTCAAAATAAGATAGTTCCTCTTTTGTAATATGAATAATATATGGAGATTCTTAGTCCAAATCCTTGAATGTTGAAACACATCCAATGAAAACATACAAAATGTATTACTTCTCACCCAGTATTTCCTGCACTTTAAACGAGACATTAAATTATATTATTTTGCTAAAGTTATAGATCTTGGAATTTTATATCATTACACTACTTTATAATAATGGCAAAACAATGCATAAATGATTGAATACGGCATTTCACATGTATTTTATATATTATTATTACACTTATACCTGGAAAATAGAGCGCGTGCCATAACGTGTAAGATAATCTGTTCTCGAATATCTTTTGAATATTGGGAGAGGTACACTCTCAGCTTTATAAAAGTCAATAATGTTTATTTTCCCAAAAATGTTAAGAAGAGGAGCGTAGGGTACAGTGAGACACGTTTTGCCAATGCTAATATTTATGTACATGAAATATTTTTCATTATTTTTTATAAATAAGTATCACTGTAATATTCAATTGCTACAATTTACTTTTAAAACAAAAAAGATTACATATTTAATAATTCACATACCATTATGTAAGTGAAATGTACTTTCTCTCACTACAATGAGACAGTTCTTGGAGAGGAGTAAAACAAGTGATTATGGTTACCACTGTTAATCTTACTAAACATTTTCAAGGTTGAAAAAACATTATAAAAGTCTTTTAGTACTATGACCCAATTTACGAAATTCTAAGATAATATAGATGTCTTCAGCATGAATGGGAAAATAAACTTATTAGAAACACATTTTACATCTGGTTTAAAACATTTTCTTGAAAGAGCCATTTTACCATCGCCTTTATTGTGTTTATTTTCTTCTTCGCTAGTTCGGTAATACATTTCATTTCACATTCAAGTTTATTACACATTTCTTGTCTCATTCCTGAATTCAGATCTAGCATTCTCTCCTACATCAGGTTCACGATCCAATTTTTCAAAACCTGATAGATCTACCTGTGGTTCCCATGTTTCTGTATCATTCTCAACTGTCACATTCTTCTTCTTCTTCTTCTTCTTCTTCTTCTTCTTCTTCTTCTTCTGTTTCTTATGCTTCTTTTTGTCCTTCTTCTGAAGTATCTTCTCTACAAATATTGCTTTTTGTAGCTTTCCTCCTTGGTTTGACAATAGTTTCTGTCTTGCTATGGCTGTTGGTCTTAGTTCTAATAGTTCCTTTTTAGAAGTTTGTATTTCTATCGTACTTCTACCTCAATGCGACCCATTATAATTATTTTCAATTTGAGAATACAATTACGTCATGTTGTATTGGAAAACACTGAGACTCTGATGGCTCAATGTTTGTTTTTAATCGTATAATATAATTATATCGTTCGTAATTCATAACAAATAAATACTTATTGTCAAAAACAGAAGCTTATATCTAGAATACAACTGGCTAGTAAATCTGAAAACAATAATACATTGACTGGAAGTACGTTAGTTTTATATTTTATTATTGCGATACCAGTACCACACTCATTTCAGGAACAGAGATAATCACAAAGTCTCCTTATACCCCCATGCTCCCAAGAAATTATTTTACGTCTAAATACTTGAATTATTGAACTAAAAATTTAAAATAAAATTTAAAAGAATTAAAATAAAATTAGTATTTAAATATATAGTTGAACATAAATTTAAAATTTTAAATGTTCCACGCCAGAATATAGCATCATGAGACAGAAATAAGATTTTTTCACTGAAAACATTGTGACCCTGTGCTTGCTTACATGCCTTTTAAGATATTTAACGGACTTTAAAAGTTAAAGAAGCAAAATGCTTAGTTTAGGGTAAAAAGGAATTTAAAAATAATGTTTTCATATTTGCTGTACTATAGGCTGCACAAAGAGACATCAGATATTGAATGATTTGAAAACGATAATACGGAAGGTATATGTTTTAAAGAATGCTTCTATTTTGGGTAGAATACTTATAAAACACGTAAATAGCATCTCTATGTGTAATAATGAAACTCATGCAACACTGTCAAGATAAAGCTTAGGCGCACAATTGTAGATGAACATGTTTGAGAAAATACACAAATTTTTGCCTACATTGAATGTAATTTGTTTTTACTTGAACTTCAATTCATCCCTTCTAAGCTTTCAGACATCGATAAGCTTACGTTGAGAAAAGTAAAGTTGAAAGGGCGCTTGTAATATGTGACGTTTGTTGACAGAGGCGGTTGCGCATCTACAGAACGTCGACCATCAGGCAGACCGCCGAGCTTCTTGGAGCCAATACTCGGTACATCAAAGAGAATCGCCGAGAGATGCGTGTCAGCGCGATTGAAGCGCTCCTCGGAGAAGACGGTGCAAGACAGAGTCAAAGAGACGGGCCTCGGATCCGGGTGTACACACTATTTCACACCTTCCCGTCTTTGCCGTACTCACATCTTTTGAGTTGCAATAAAACAGGAAATATGCCTAAGTTAACGTTACTGATCTTTGTAAGAACTATTGCTTAACGAGGCAACTGGGTTTCAGTTCACTCAGAGATCTTAATATTTTGGTAAAATGCATTTCTATTTTATAGTGAACAGTTTGCTCTCTACATGATATAATTTTCTATTAGAGAGCGGCCTCGACTTGCAAAAATATCGGGGATTTTTTTAATAAGGAATGATTGATTACAGAAAACTCTACAGCTGCTACGTTTCTTTGAATTATTTCTTTTTCAGTTTTCGAAAATTCACACTCTTCAACGAAAATGAGACATGCGCCTTTCTTTTAAGCGTCTTTTATACCATCCGAGAACAAAGCTTAACAAAAATATTTGGAGCAATTTTTGAAAAAAATTTCAAATTTTTGTCGAAGCATCTTGTAAAGTACCCCCAAAAACCAAATTTTCATTTCACACGCAGAGGACATCGAGGTTCTTTTAAGCGGTCGAGGAATATCAGTTTTGGAGAAAATTGGCTGAACATTTTAGGTGCTATCGTAGACTGCAGAGAGAGAGAGAGAGAGAGAGAGAGAGAGAGAGAGAGAGAGAGAGAGAGAGAGAGAGAGAGAGAGAGAGAGAGAGAGAGAGAGAGAGAGAAATAGACAGATGAACAGACACGTTTTGCCGTCAATTGTTTCGGAATCAAGAACCCACAAAAATATATTCTCACCTATTCTATATGTTCTCACAAATCAAGAACCCACAAAATTATGTAAATGTCCCAGGAGCTTCATGTAAAGTTCTCACAAAATTTTAAGAATTCTTTTAAAAATGCAGAGCTTCAATTCCAGTCAGATCGTCTGGGGAATATTCATTTTAGACAAAATGCTACAAATAGTTAAGATGCTAGTGTTGTTAACAGATGGAAAGACGGACGGACGTTTTGAAATATACTTTTTCGTTTTTAGGGGACTCCAAAATGCGTATTTCCGTTGAAATTTCGAAATCCATTTTCCGCAGCAATACATAATCTCTATACTATGTATTTTACTCAATAATACGTATTCATACGAAAGAGTAAAACTTTTTTTAAATTTTATTTTTCCTTGTTCGGCATTTCTGCGTTTCATCCTCAGGTCTCAATACCAATATAATTCCAGCACACGACTTTCGATTGATAGGTAACGTGAGCTTGGAAAAGATTAGTTTGTACTGTTGCATAGTTTTTTTTGGGCGTGAGATTATATTTTCAGATGATTAAGGAGGTTTGAAATTTTCCTTAGGGTAGTGTGTGTTGAACTTTGGTGATTGACTAAGTCTTACCTATATGGTAGGTTGTAGTAGCTGGGGAATCTCGGAGTATATCATAAAAGTTTTTTGAAATATTGAGAATATCGTCTTCAAGAAAATCGTAATTCTCTGTGTAGTTGTTGATTGCTCATAAAACAGGGAGCTTTGGCAATTTTTCTGAGGCATTTATGTGGTAGAAGTCTGAGTTTGTTTTTTTGGATGGGGGATGCTTTTATTGTTTCTTTTTCGTGTTTCCGGACGCGTCAACTGCTTTGGCCATTAGTCCCGTTAGTGTTGTGCATGTTTTTTTCTCGGGATATGGCGGTGGTCTTCCTCCGCTGGATGGTGAGACCCGGCGCCGACTTACCGTCGGCTAGTGGGGTTTTCCCCTAACAAGGACTCTCCCACCAGCGGGTCATCGCACCAGCCGGGACAAGCTCCAAACTTCCGACCGGTCTCTCGGAATATGTGGCAGTGTAGTGCATATTAGTGTAAGTGTGTGTGTGTAGGGGGAGAGGATAGGACAAGGAAGAGGAAGGATAGATCGCGCGCGATCCGTGGCCCGTTTGGTAGGGTACTGCTCCGGCATTCACCAGGTGTTGATCGGAGAAACCACGAAAAACTACCGATCAGAACAGCCGGCCGCTAAAATTCTCCTCCAGGCAGCGGCTGAATTCGACCTAGCTGAAAAGCTAGTGTCGAAAATCCTGCCGCCGTCAGGACTCGAACCTAGGACCTCCCAGTCAGAGGCGCTGCAGTGACATCAGTTGATGCACTGAGCTACCGCTACCGGTGGAAGTTTCTTATCCAAATGGTGCTCGCATATGTATTGAGGGTGTAATTAGAAAGAAAACTGAAGTATTCTGCTGACACGACAAAGGAACTTCAATAATGGACATTTTACGATATGAATTTAATAAGTCTCTACTGTTCTTTCGCCCGGCGGTGCGTGTTTGCTCAAGCCTCCACTTACACAAGTTCTTTTGATTCTTAAACAGAAAATTCGGGTAGTATGACAAGGCAAATGTCTTGGTTTACGACAGTTATGAAAATATTAGATCAAATATTTCTCAATTGTTATAAATTATAAAAGCAAATCTATTTTGTTATTCAGCTGCATGCACATAAATTTGTGTGGCCAAAATGACAGAAGCTTTTCAAATCAATTTCATATTCAAATAACCAAATGACGATATATTCAGGAGAATATAGATGCAGAAGATGAGCATTGCATGTAGTATTTACTGTTTTAGATTGTGCTTTAATAAAATTGTGAACTTTGTAGAGAAGTCAAAGGAGAAGAGATATCATTTTAAAGTTGGTCTAAAAATATGCATCGATTTTCTTAGCAATGAGAAATCACATATTTGCTTTCGTTTACCAAAAACAAATACATTGAAATTCTCAAACGGTAAATTGCCAAATATGAACACATTAGTGAAAATCAAGGAATAAAGGTCTAAAATGTTCCTATTTAGTGGCCAACGTGGTGAATAATGAAATAATTGTGTCAAATGTGATGAGTACATTTAATTTTAATTAGTTTTTTGTAGTATGTTCATATGAAGTTAATACCGACTTTTCTAATGATTTTATTTGTTTAATAATTTTATTAAATTTCCCTGTAATAGACTATATTATGGGTATTGCCTTTGTATCTAAGAGTTGACAATCGAAAATTACTTTCGATCTATGGTAACCCAATGACATATAAATTCAATAAACAACCATGAAAAAATGTAATATTAGGAAATGTTTACGGTGAATATGCTCATTCAATTCAAGCGTCACTAAAGCAAAGGCCGTCTGAGTCATGAACGCTAGGAATGCTTTGAGTGTTCACTCAGTTCTTGGAAATTAGTGGCCGAGTCATGCGAACAGATGGATGAGTTGGGTACGAGTCATTTTCAAATATGAAATTTAAGCAAATGTAATTGCGATAAAAGTGAACCTATTTCATCTCAAAGTCGAAAACCGAATCACAAGGTAACAAGAATTACAAATACCGAAACTATAGAAATTATTCTATTTTTATTTATTTTTTGTCCTATATTGATTTTTAAAAGCATGTTTGCTCGATAAGACTTTGACAAAGAACGAGGAATAGAAGACTTAAGCAACTAAACTAAAATTGAAATGGAGTTGAATGAATTATATATGCTCTCATCATAAAATATGATCTTTTAATACAAGTTTGGTCTTTCATAATAAATGGATGTACACGCTGAGTTATTATTCACACAACCAGTCGCTTGTCACATTTTTCGGCGTTCTCTTTTATTAGTTCATTACAGAACAGTTTTATTTTCTCTCACGATAATCTTTGGATCCATGAATGTAGTGTACAACTTAGTGTAGCTGAAGTCATTCGCTCATTCATGCTGGAGAGGAAAACAACTGGAGAATGACGTACTTATTCTGCTGTCAAAATTTCTTAAGCAGATATTGTAAAATAACATTCTGTGTTGCATTGGAAATATCATATCTGTTAGCTAACATTACGAGATTTCGATTATTTTCTATTCAATCGACTTAATAAATATAGAGCTGAATATTACAATGTTTTATGACCAATTTTCTAATCATTATCAAATATATTCATGGCAATTAACAAACGCATGTTAAAAGTATGTAATGCCAATTAACAAAAGAACATTATTGCGAATAATGTTCACAGTCATTACGAGTATATGTTTATTTTTGACAGAGATATTTAAGAGACTGAGATTGTATTTGAAGACCGAATGTTTTTTCAAAGATTTTTTTGAACTAAAGAGAAAAAGGGATGCGTATCTTTTCACACGTGGCCATTACCCTGCCCACTCTGCCACGACTTTCTCGAGAGCGGTTGCTTACGCTGCATCGGCTTCGTTATTCAAACAAACGCTGGCTGCGGTAAAATATGTAAACACTCAAGAAAAGAGAGTAATTGAAAGTCGACAAGCTGTCGGTAGTGGTGTGTATAATTTTTCTGTTCGTTTGACATAAACGCGAAGGGAAAGTTTGAGTTGACCAACTGTGAGATAAACTTGACTTGAGGTGATCGGTACAGGAAACATTGCCATTAACTTCTTTACTTTAGATGAATCTTAAAAGATACGCTAATTGAATATTGTTGATATGTATTATGTCAATAACTGTTAATATCTAATTCGAAAAAAGGTAAAAACGTTTAACAACAAAAGTAGAGGTCGCTTATTGGTTCAAACAAGAAAAATATATACTGAATGAAATGTGTACACACTTCAGTGTAATCTTTAAGGCGAGTATTGTGGTATCTACATTGTGGTTAGGCAACTGAAATTTATTGTCTTATGACGTATTAATTAATGACAAGCTATCATATTCCAAAGGAAATTCTAGTATGTAATTTTTTTGAGAAAGTAGTCTATTCAAAATTAATATATGTCTTTAAAAATTAAGTGAGGCTTCTTTAACAAGAACAAACTAATAAAAAGTCTATCTTTTAAGAAAAAATCAATGATATAGTTCAAATTGCAAAAATAAACTTTCAAATCTATCATTTATCTAATTTATCATTCGCAAAATTGTTAACAAAAAACAAATAAAACAATAAACATTCGAAAAATATCAAATTGACGAAACTAATTGTAATATGCTTTTATGATTTATTCGCTATCTCAAAACTAAGGTTCTAAGATGTGTTTAACACAATTATTAAGCTTTCATCTATAATATGATATTCAACAAAAATAAGTTACGAAGCTAAAAGCATGTTTAACTTGTCAGAAAAGGACGTAATTTTCTTTCATTTCTGCTAGACAATGAACACTGATGTTTTCTCCAATGACTTTTATTCTTATTAAATTATTCAGTCAAGAAGAAAACCTCAATGCTTTCAAAATCATATAAGAATAGCTGACAGATTTAGTTTGGGAACATAAACATTTTACAAAATACATGGAAATGAGTCGGTTTTTTACTTAATAGATGACAAACACTCGCAAATTACGTCAGAGAAATCATTATTGAATAAATTAATGGTATCTATATGAATGGATCTGTTATTCAGATATCCGATGTGAATATTCACATTATAATTTAAGAACAAACAGAAATCACAAACTAAAATACTATAGCTTACCCCAAAAATTTTCACGATATTTTCACTTTCTCCCTTACATTTAACACTAATTCATTTCGCGCACACGACAGAAGTTTTACATTTATTATATAATCAGACATGGAAACGGCAAACTGAAAAATAATTGCAAAAATTATTTCTGTAGTTCCAAATCATGAGATATCATCGTTTAACGTGTTTTTATGTTAATCGTAAGGTATATTTCTATTTCCGTGCTATTTCGGCTTTTAGCGTAATTTAAATCCGAGTAAAAATTTGTTATTTGATTCTAATCATCTTATTCAAGAGGGATCTTATACGATACCTGGACATATCAATTGGCGCGAAATTTGAATCTGACACTATACATCAGCCACTCGTATTACAAAACATTTTACCCATGATGTTTTGGAATTTTTATATTTTACTACGTCAAGTACTGGAAAATTAGGGATGTAAACTTGATGTTGATATCCATGATTATTTACAACGAATTACTCCTTGATCAACTCTGATCCTAATAATCTACAGTATGCATCGCATAATAGTATTTCTGGGAGTACATAGTGCCTTTGGAAGCACTTGGATAAAAACCTCTATAACATTGACACTCAGATGGCAGGAACTTGTTCGAAGGCACATCTTAATTCCCATTTTTAACATTTATGAATAAACTAGGATTCTAACTATGGAAATGAATCCTTTTTTATGCTCGTAAGTAGCTTTCTAAAACAAACGCACTGACAACATCGTGACAGCAAATCCACTGGGGTGTCGAAGATTTCTCCTCCCTGGACGGCTGTGAAGCGGCGCACGTCGTGCTGGTGCGGGCGTACCTTGGTGCGGCACGAAGACGTTGAGCTTGAGGCAGTCCTCGGCCGGCGGCGGCATGCGCTGCAGGAGGCGGCGGACGGCGGGGCGGCGCAGGGCGGCGGGCGGCGGCGGCGGCTGCGGGCAGGGCGGCGGGTCGGTGACGGCGCGGAGCACCGTGTTGGGCCAGGGGTGCGGGCTCTGGGGCGGCATGAAGCGCGTGTTGCGGTCGAGCGGCGCGGCGTAGGGCAGGCCGCGGAAGACGTCGACGCGGCGCAGCGCGGCCCCGCCCACGCCGCCGCTGCCGCCCGACGGCTCGTACACCAGCCCTTCCAGCTGGCCCTGCTGCGTGCGCACGATGCGGGTCGGGCGCGGCGTGCGCCCGTCCGACAGCAGCTCGGGGCGGAAGGCGGCGGCGCCGGGGGCGGCGGCCAGCAGGGCGACACACGCCGCCAGCAGCCAGCGCCACGCCGGACCCATGGTGCGCTAGGCGGCGGCGGCGGTGGCGGCGGCGACTCAGGGGGCGGGGCCGGCCTCAGCCCATCCCCGGCCCACGACCGACGCGGCGGATCTTTCCTCCGAGGCGAGCGGCGTATTGTGGCAGCTAATCAGCATAAGCCGCGCGCGGCGGCGGGCGCGGAGACGGCGGCGAAGGCGGCGACGCAGCGGCCGACAATGAGGCGATTTGCATATATGCAAATGTGGATCCGCGGCGGGGGGGCGGGCGGCGCCGGCGGGCGCATGTCGTCGTCGCGGGCGTCGCGGCGTCGGAGGCGTCGCGCGGGCGTCGCGGCGCGAAGAGCGCGGCGCGAGCACTGGGCGCTCGGCGCGCCTTGCGACTGATTTACCCCGAGGCCAGCGCGGGCAAAAATAGCGAGCGCGCGGCACGGCGCGGCGCGGCGCGGCACGCTCAGGAGCCGAGCCGAGCGGCAGGCGGCCCGCGCGAGGCGCGTGCGGCAGTACTCACGCACGTGCGCGCGCGTACGCCCTCGTTACCGCGTGCGCGCGCGTCGCGTGTGTCGTGCGGCGATCGCGGTTCGATGGTGGCGGTGGTGTTCCACGGGACGGTAGTGCGACTGTAGACGGGTTTTCGGTGCGTGTTGGCAGCACTTGGAACATGTGACCTGCTGGTTTTTTGCTGCCAAATTCTGACGATACAAAATAACTGTTGGCATCATGGCTGGGCTTTTCTCTTCGGTATAAAAATCTGTAGTTATGTCGGCGGAGAGCGTGTGGTCGGGTGTGCCAGACGCGCGGAAGAGCGGCGTGGCACGGTGCGGGCCCGCACAATAGGAGCATGTCATAAGCGTATTGGAGCTGTCGTTGGGTCGCAGGCGAGCATGTGCTCGTCTCTGACCGATAACACGCGTTGTGGAGTGCCTTCTCTCATCAATATAGAATCCAGTCTTCATGTGTATATGGTATACGCTTTTGCCATTAAGCGTAATGAGCTGCTGCATGTAAAAGCTGTACCTACATAAGTTCTAGTTTCTAAAAGTACCTTGCTTAGTAAGTAATTTATCGTATGAGTCTATGGAAAGTTGGCAAAAGTGCTAGTTATAAATTTGTTTATTCATTACAACTATGAAAACAATTTATTTTGCGTTTATTCTTAACATTAACTACAGTGTTCTCTGGCATTAAAAATTAGAATACTTTTTTTCGCTGCTAGTAAAAATGAGTATCACAGTAAGTAAATTTCCTTGCGTCTTAATAAAGCAAAATGAGCTGCTATATGCCCTACTTGTATTATTTTAATATTTCATTGAGTAATTATTGTGTAATACTTAATAATTCATTGTGAAATATTAATTATTGTGCAACATTTCATTGTGTAGTATTTATGTAGTTAACCGAAGTATCGAAAAAATATGTAAAATTATTTTAACATAAACCTACCAGTTGCACATGCAGCCCCTCCCTGGGATCCAGAAGACCCTTGCTCTCAATCGGGACTGTAATGGTCTAATAATAATAATAATAATAATAATAATAATAATAATAATAATAATAATAATAATAATAATAATATTTCATTGAAACTGTCTCCCTTGTTTTTACTTACGAAAGATAATTATCTAAATGGAAGGCGCTCAAGATTATTTTATTTACTGGTGAGAATTAGATCGTCGAAGATTAAACATTAGTCATTCATTAATAAAATATTATCTTATCTATTCCACAATTAATATTTTTCGTGATCTCTAATAATAAACTGTTGATGTTATGTCTAAATTTAAGTGGATCATATAAGTTGGTACTATCTTTGAAAATGTATCGGAATGTTCACAAATTTACCATAAAACATCTATGTATGTTTTGAGTATCGGTATAATCATTTTACTTCGTTTTTCTAAGCGGAACCCATAAGAATGTAGTGGTGTTGAATAATTCAAAATTACTACATATTTTAAACTCTTGATCCAAACATAAACCTTTAAAACTGTTTAAAATAAGTAATTATTTTGACACTTTTGATTCATTGTAGACTAACCAATATAGTTGAAACAATTATTGTGGGGTTCACGCTTTTGAAAATATAAAATTCTTACAATAATTTTAAAATATATAAAAAAGTAATGTATAAAACCTTTTTCACTAAACATTAATTCTAAATATTTATTGCAACCCAACAAACAGTTACCATCTTACTGCCGTGACACTAACTTCAAAACCAGAAATGTGACGTACGGTTGGATTTAAAACGTTTCGAAGAAAAATAATTAGCTCATTACGTACCATGTTTATTAATGTTTCATTTACCACATATGAAACTCACGTGAAGCAGATTAAATTTTGACGTCCAAAAAACATCAAAATCCATAATAATGTTTGTGTGCAATACGCGTTTCATTGCGGAAAGCTGTAACGTGTATTACACGTGCATACATGCTTTAAGCTGTAACGTGCACTCTTGGGGGTAACTGCGACATGAGACGAACATGACGTATTCTCTTCACTGTAGCGAGCAAGATCCGCCTGCTTGAGCTTTTCTTCGTCACACCGCTACAGTAACTGGAACAATTTTAAAGGAAAGCTACAACTCTAATTTTGCCTCGACCGGGAATCGAACCCGGGACCACAGCACAGGAAGCTTTTATGCTGCCCATGGTCGATAATAATAATAATAATAATAATAATAATAATAATAATAATCTATATATTTAAAAAAATAAGGTATTCTTCCATGGCTTCGTTTAGAGCTTCTACTGAACCGATTGTAGTATTTTTTCATTTAAATGAAAGAATGCGATCCCTAGATGTGTTATCAGACATTGTTTGTGTTGATTCAGCAATATGGGGTAAATTAATTAATTAATTAAATAATTCTTTAATCGTACGCTTATGAATAGTCAATTCCCCCCCCCCCCCAAAGAGTGGCTTGCTTAATGATTGCGCTGCTTGATGCTTTATTTTTATTGTTGAGATATGTTTTACATTCGCCAAGGTTTTGTTTCAGTGTAATAATTGCATTGTAGTGTTGACAGTTTGCATGTATTTGCTTTTGTGGTGTATTTTGTAGAGAACATTCGGACAGTGAGTTTTGCTCGGTTGTACTGAAGTAGTGAAGTTGTTCACAGGTTATGTCGAATTCCGAATCCTTGCCCACGCGCCCCAAAAGACGCAAACTTACATTAACTGGACGCAGGGAAAGAGAAAGTCAGCGTAGGTGTCGTGATAGTGAGGTCATTTCGTTTTCTGTTGGGTCGTTGTCTATGAAATGTCAGTTTTGTTCTGATTTGTACTTCCCATGTGAGAGAAATTCTGCAAACCAGTTTACTCTATGTTGCTTAAATGAAAAAATAAGTTTACCTTCGAGCAATATGCCAGAAGAAATCAAACAGTTGCTTATAGGAGAGGATGACACATCAAAAAACTTTAGAAATAATAACCGTCAGTATAATAGTGCTCTTTCTTTTGTGTTATTAGGTACCGGTATTATATTGCCACCTGGTCATGGGCCATACGTGTTCAAAATTTTGGTAACTCCACATCACAGAATATCTTCGTTGTACCCTGAAGATCCAAACAATGCAACGTTTTGTGAACATTAGTCTGGGCACAGTATTTTACATTTATCTCAGTTATCTCCGTCAAATTTTGACGGGTTCTCACTAGTAATAATAATAATAATAATAATAATAATAATAATAATAATAATAATAAGATTGCCTTTATTGATACGGCGAGGCTTGGGCTATCTGGTCCGCTCTTCCGCCTTACCACATAAGTGTCATATACATAAAAAAGAGCACAAAAATGTAACGTTCAAGTTAGAATAACAACAACCAAGGAGAGTAGCATCATGAGCGACCGCATCGCACCGTCCATGCTGCTGCACACGGGCGCCTGCCGCCAGCGCCACCGCTGCTCCTCGGCGCTGCGCCGCTGTCTTGGCCGCGCGCCGCCCTTAGGTGTCCTTGGCGCCGGCAGAGCGCGCGCGGCACGCAGCCCAGTTGGCAGCTGCGCATCGCCCCGCCGCGCCGCGCCCCGCCCCCCTCGCCTGCGTTGCCGGGCGCCGACCCGCGCTCCGCCACCGCACGCGGGCGGCGTGGGCGAGTGAGCGGCCGGCGCTATGAGCCACGCCGCCCCGCCCCCTCCCACCCCGCCCCCCGCCCCGCCCCCTCACGTAGTCTTACGCAAAGAGCGCTCGCTTTCAATGAAAGCCTCGCGTACACCGCTCGCCCCCCACCCCCACTCCCTCGTAACTTGGCGACGGACACTGGCTCCGATTCTGTCGCATTGTTTTATGACGACAATGTGGCGGGGCTCGAACTCCTGATGACAAACAGTTGGGTCGTTTGGTCTCGCTTGAGCATGAAACGTACAATGTACGAAATAAATACAAATTCAGGTACAGGAAAGCTTCTTGAACGATGTCCAAAGGTATCAGCAGGCGATTGCGAATAAAGTGAACAAAACGTTAACTCAATATACCTTCACACCTCTTTACCAATTATTTTTAGAATTGTTTTTTTATGGGAAGTGACCAGTTCTGAGTCAGTAAATTCAGATGTCTGTGCATCATGTTGTCAATCTAAAAATTTTAGACAGGCTTTCACAAACTGCTTTGCTGATTCTTGCAAGAGAAAATATCTAAAAAATGAAAATTCATTACTCATCAGAAAATGGAAAACATGCCTTTCTTAAAAAAATCACATTTCATAAATCATCACTTATCAAAAATCATATCAAAAAGTGCAAGAAAACAGATACACTGTAAAGTTATGAAGTAACATACATTTCTGTGATGTTGAAATTACGAATTGTTGGTATTTATCTATCTTTAAGCTACGAGTAAAATTTCTGCAGAATAACATCATATAATATTTACGATTATCGAACTCCACGTGTAAAATTTCGGATTCTTCATTCTGTCAGAGAACTTACGTCACCATGCCTCATCAGGCCAGTTAACAATGAAACCTCTCTTCAATTATTCACTTTCTTATAGAAACAAGAACATGCTTAACTTATAGATGATAATATACCGTCTTTTATCTCTTTCGGTCCGGTTTTTCTTCATGAAAAATGTGTTTGTTCATATTATTTTTAATATTTTCTGATAATAAGAAATTTGTATAAGAAGTTAACAGGAAGATTTCAAAGATATCGGTATCAGTCTCAATGAAATTTGTTTAATGGAATCACATTCAAGTAGAAAATATCAAACATTTGCCCACTTCTTGTTAAGAGATATTTGTGAGATTTATAATTTAAATTCCGTTTTCAGCATACATACTCCTCCAAATTAAAAGTGTAATATTTAGTGAAAATGTTTTTTTATATACATTACTTAATACATTAAGGAACTCCTTCAAACTACGCCGCCCGACTCTTCAGGCCTTACCTTCAGTAGAGTTGTTGAACAACGATAAAGAATCCGGAACATGATCTTCTTTAATTATGTGCTTTTTGTCTGTCGCAATTCTTTTTACATCTGCTTGAAGAAACTTTACAAACAATGTATGACTTTATTGAGGACAGAATGGTACACAAACTTAATGAGAAACCTTGTCTCTTGGATAATAGTAATGTTACATACCAATAAAATTCTAATTAACGGTCTTAAACCAAAGAGGGTCAATGATAGAACCCAGCGGAGATTTATTCCCTGTATCTTGTTACCACAGTTATGTTACAAACATTTTAATTATTATTCAATATTTTTTTTGATTCTATATTTTGAAAAATTATTTCCTTTTAGTTTGTGACGAGAAATACTGATTACAGTTGCACGTGGAGACACTCAAGAAATATTCATTTCAACTATTGCATACAATTTTATTAATTATTAAAGTTTATTTTAGAATTTATATATCACGTAAATTTCTATATTTTTTTAGAAAATTATATTTTATAAATTAAAAATTGTGTATATTTGTTTTTTTAGAACAATAAGCTAACTAGCAAAATTTGAATTTTTGTTGTTTATCGTAATTTTGCAATTAAAATGTTGGGATCAGAATTTCATACATTTCAAGATTGATCTAATTAGAATCATTAGTCAAAAATTAATAGATAAAAGAAAAATTGTCAAAAAATGCCCTAACTTTTAGTTCAATTCCTATAACCTAAAAGTAAAATGTCTTATAAAAAAATTCAATTCAACGCAAAGGAAATATTTTGTGAAATTTAGGATTTGTCAGTTTCACCAACATCGAATCTGCCCTAAAATCCTCATTTCCATGAAATTACTTAAAAGATGAGGTGATTCCGAAATCAAGAAACGCAATTAAAATGGAGGCGATAAAATGTATATTTTAAATTAAACTCTGCACCATTATACATTAGATGATGCGTCGAATAAAATAAAAGTTATTTGAGTAAATTGATATTGATGGGATTTATTAGTTGCAATATGTTTATAATTTTTAACCAATAACTTAATTGTAAGTAATATTGTAATGTAACCAATAATTTTATTTACATTTCACAGCATAGAATAAGAATTCTCAATTTAGTTTTAGATGTTCGCTTCCTGGAAGAAATATAACTTTACTCCACCAATTATCCAAATAACAGATTGTGACAAATTGACAGTTTCTGAGGAAACAACATATTTGTTCATTGGTAATTATCGATTTATATTTCTCGTTACCGTAGCAAAAAGGTTCATTTTTCAAGTATTTTCAACTCACTTGACATGCACATTTTAAAATAATACCAATACAAATGTTTGACCAATTTGCCACTTTTAAGTGTTCACAAATTATATGTAAAAATGTTTTCCTTCAGATGTAGTATAAACGCTTTTTGAGAATGCAGATCCCCTGTACTGCTGCCACCTGACACCCTGCTCAACTGACACGTTTAATGGGTTGCCTATGCCTTCTAGTAAAAGGAGTACAATCGAATAATAATTTTTAATTAGTGGAAACGTGTCAAAATTTGACAGTAACTGAAAAGAATTTAGCAGAAGAACTTTTTGTAAATCAAATAATTTTAAATGTTTTCTTTATCTCCTATCGCTTTTGTCACAAACGGTGTTTCAGAATATATGATGATACTCTAGTTTTCTATGTTTGAATTAAACCAAGCATTAAGTTCGGTGCATTTTAACTGTACATCAAGCAGTGCATAGAAGCATTGACTTCGGAGAAATACAAGAAAATATACCAAGGGTCAATGAACCGGAAAGCGGATGAAACAGCGTAATTGTTCAGACATACTGTAGGCGAAAATTCTCTAAGAAAGCTTCACAAGGGTTCATATACTTGGCATCTAAAATGGTAGACACTACACCGTGAATGAGACATACGTTCTCTGATGTAATGTGCATAATATTTGTAAACATAACCATAATCTTGCACTGACAGACTTGCCTGCGAAATGAGATGAAACTATATCATTGCTACTCGTTGGAACTACGCTATTGCTATGGCTTGAATCTGTACGCGATTACTATTACTTGGGACAATGCAATTGCTAGAGTTTAAAACTATATTTGCTATTGCTATTTGCTCCATTGCTATTGCTTGAAACTGTGCGATCGCTATTTCTTGAAACTATTCAAAAACCGATTCAAAATCATGTAACAAAAGTATGAACAAATGACAGTCAACAAGCATTCTGTTAACTTCAATATACTAATAAAATTTAGTATTGAGATAACAAAAGTGGTGAATAATGAGCGATATCATCTGGGATACCTATCTCTCATCAAAGTTTCTAGTGGTGCTAAAGCAGCACGTACTTTCTCCTCCCTATTTCCACACAAAATCACGCGAAAAGTACTCAAATGTTCGAAACATTGTACATGATCTTATTTCAAAATCTACCATTAAGGAACAAATTTCATTATGGGAAGAAAACTCTATCCTTAATATTTTAGTTGTAGGAAGATTTTGAAAAAATTTTGAACTTTTACAATTTTCGAAAAATCAGTTTTCAACGAACGTAAGACGTGCACCATTCTCTTAAACATCCTTCACATTATCCAACAACAAGATTTAATCAAAAATAATGAAGATATTTGTTTGAAAACTTGAAAAATGTTCCTGGAGGTTCATGTGAGAAACCCCTTGAAATGAAAATATCGGTTTGAAATTCAAGGAGCCGCCATATCAGCCAGATAGATTGAAGAATATTAATTTTGGAGGAAATCACCTGAACGTTTTAGCCACTAGCATTGTTCACACACGACTCGATATTATAGCAATTGCTGTGCTGCCACGCTTGACACAGAAAGTTGCTATAGCAGAAGATTGTAAAACAAGGTTTGTAGAATAGTGCCAAATTCTATATTTTTAATTAGCTAATTTTATTTTAGTTGAAAAAGTAGGAGACATTAGGTTTTGACTGCCCCTCGTAATTGGGCGTGCACTCTGCCAATTTAACTCGCAGAGCTTGGAACCCCGATAGGAAGCTTCATTTGTGCAAAGGGCCAACTTTGGAGGGAGTCTTTCTTGATTGATTGATTTTTTGGTGTTTCCCGGAGCGTCAACCACTTTGGTCATTAGTCCCGTTAGTGTAGTGCATGTTTTTTCTCGGGAGATGGCGGTGATCTTCCCCCGCTGGATGGCGAGATCCGGCGCCGACCTACCGTCGGCTAGTGGGGTTTTCCCCTGTGTCTGTAAGGGGAGAGGATAGGACAAGGAAGAGGAAGGAAAGATCGCGCGCGAACCATGGCCCGTTTGGTAGGGTACTGCTCCGGCATTCATCGTTGGCGTTCATCGGAGAAACCACGGAAAACTACCGATCAGAGCAGTCGGCCGCTAGAATTCACCTCCAGACAGCGACTGAATTCGGCCTAGCTGAAAAGGTCGAAAATCGTGCCGCTGTCAGGACTCGAACCTAGAACCTTCCGGTCAGAAGCGCTGCAGTGACATCAGTTGATGCGACTCTATCTTATTGGTCGCGTTTTTCCATTAGTGCTTCCCGCGGACGCTCGAACTACCCCTAGTGGCGCGCTGCGAAAGCTGTCAGTGATACGTGACCCGCTGTGGGTGCGGATTCGCGGGTTGTTCCAAAAGCTTTGTGTGCCTAGGCCTCATGTCGTCCAAGTCAATTTTCGTTAACACGCTTGCTTAATTCTATATTGCTAATTTCCAATAGTGCAGATATTGAAATAAATCTTTGCAGCTTCTAGTCATATGAGAGGTGTCTATGTTTTCGTGTATACCCAGGGACTCGGAAAGAATCCAAAAACAATTCATCAGTTTTGATTTTGGCTGAAAAACTGAATTTTTGTGATATTCCGCTTAATTTCATATTGCACATACCAACGCAATTCTTGTACTTGGTGCGTTACCGGTTACAACAGTTGACAGAACAGCTGACATGTGACAGAAAGTCTTCAAGGAAGAGGGCGCCCGACATTTCTTTCCGTCTTGCGTTACGAAACTTTTATATTAAGTTTGCAACTTTCTTTCTTTCTTTTATATTCTTTAACAACTTTTTTATATTCTTCTCATGTGAAAAAGACTTGTGCTGTGAATCCACATATACCGGTATTATGTTATTGCAGTATGTGCGAAGACTCTTTCACTTCAAGTATTTAATTTATTTCAGTATTATACGAGAGTATTTTACTTGTTCTTGTACACTGTGCATGTTCCAGTTTGCAAAAAGGGTGTTTTTGTGTTTTTGTTCAGAGGCTTATTTACTGATACAGGACGCTAGTGTTCCTATATTTAGTTTTCAGAATAACACTCATAAGACCCGTGGTGCATTTGATTGTTGTTTTATTGTATTTCTTGAAATATAATGGTAGCTATTATATAATAATAATTCTCTCACGCTCTGAATTCTTACTTAAGATTGTCAGAAAAAGGTTGCATAAGCGGTTGTAATTGACATTTAATTAATTTCGTGAGGACTTCGCTTCGTTATACCAAGTTGGTAGACTTTCGCTCAGTTGAAAGATGACTCGGCAAGGGACATATAAACATTCGAATCAATAATACCCTTTTTCTACTCCCATTGTATAATTATGCGATTTGATGGCTTGCAACCCGTTCCATAATGATACTCATTACAATACAGATTTCATTATGATACAGGTTCTTGACCAATCACAGAGAATTTTACAAACCAAGTATTGACACAATTAATCATTGAGAATCGTTATAATAAATTCGTTGTTCGATTGTGTACATTAAAATTGCATTTAATATTATACTATGTTAGTTTGATTGTTTAGTATTATCAGTAATTTTTATGAGGAATATTTTTTAAAATAAATTGGATTTTTTTCACTTTGATCCTATTTGACTTGCGCAGTAGTAGTGGTAGTGGGAACGTTTGACTGACGTTTAGATCACAACGCACGTTATTTTGTGTTATATGTTGCTGCCATATGTTTGTCCTAAAAACGGCCAATTCTTTAGTTTGAAATTCTAGAGAATCAGAAGATGAGTTGGCACTTCCAGAAACATAAGAAAAAGTGAAAATACTGACCTCGGAATTATTGCCGCAACTTTTGTACTCTTGCTAGTGGACTGGTAAACCAAAGCCACCTGCAGCCGATAGGTTAGCTCTCCGCTAGGTTAGTGGAGAATCCTTGGCTGAATCCTGCATGTCAACTGCCATGAAACCATTCAATGTAAAATTTTAACTAACAAAAGTTACTATAAAAGTAGAAAAAGTACAGTGTGAAACTCGATGTAATGGATATTAATACACTCGTGTGAAGTTTACAATACTCGCTCAATCTTTGCTCGTATCGTAATATCACACTCGTGTATTATACCCATCATTACATCATCGATTCATAATGTACTATTAATAATACAATAAATTAGTCATTCGTAGTTCAAGTTGTTTTTATGTTTGAAAATATCTGCATTTGAACGAAGTGCTAATATATATATATATATATATATATATTTCTTTCCGGCAACTGAGTGTTTTTCTACAAGTGTGTATCAAATTTTCTATGCTTTACATAAAATCCTTCAGTAACATATGTATGCTGATTAGCTATTTTTAAAATGCGCCAGTGACATTGAATATCCATATCAATGTGTGAATTGTCTAGAAAGATGTTGTCTGTAGGACCATGGTACTGTCCCAACGCCTGGATGCGTTCTACCTACAGCGGAACAGTCTGTTCTGCGAAATTGCTCTAATGAGCACATGCATCATTCTTGCCAACAGCAACTGGTCTAGCGAAGCCTTACACCTTAGTACCAAACTTCCTCAATAGTAGACCAGCAAAGACATATTACATGCATAATATCGTGAGTTACTCTTCTTGCATTATGCTAAAATACATTGCATAATGCAAGAAGAGTAGCTCACTTCATAAGCCATAGAAGTTAGTAACATCCCTTCAGAGATGTCCTGAAAAAAGTCTTCGTGTGAGAAAATAGATTCTTTCATTTCATCTTTCATTCATTTTCACTTTCATGTACTTCTCATGTATATGTAATTATTTATAAAATTCAAAAAGTTTCATATTTATCATTGTATTTTTATCGTTATATACATCATCATACGTATTTTAATATTTATCAAACATTTAAAATAGAGTGTTCAGAAGTTTGTTCAAAACTAAATAGGTTCTTTACTTTTAAAATTTTTATTAGAGTTAAAGTAAATTCAAGAGGTTTAAAATAATTAACCTTGAAAACAAAATGAAAAAATATACGTATAAATAATATTAATATTAAAGTACTACAAATTATTACATTAAATTTAAAAATACACAAAAAATTATTGAATTAATACTGGAAATTAAATCAGGAACAACATTTTCTGCATAAATTTCAAAATTAAAGTAAATGTATTTTGAATATATGTTGTAAGGCCCATTATTTTATTATAGTTGACGTCTTTATTAAACATTAGCAACAATAAATAAGAAACAAAACCAAAAAAACACTACCCAAGCAGTAAAAACACTTTTGTACACTTATATAAATCATAACATATTGCAATAATAATTTCATTTACTTCTATTTGCAGAAAAGGAATCATAAACCTGTTTACAACACTTTCAGAGTAGTATACTCACTACCACAAGCCCATTCAGTTCATTCATAACTTCAAAAAATTAACATTACACCCCACATCCTCCATCCATTAAAGAAGGACCAAGCTTAAAATGCTAAATAGTGTATTATCTATTACCTACTGCGTAAACTATTCACTTCTTGTGACAAGCCCCCGCTCAACTAATTCACTGCACTTGTCAACGCGGGCCGCAACACGTAGTGTTTTCTGGCCGCAGGATCCAATTAGTCCGCGTCAGTTGTCGCGATACAAAGCCTCCCGGGTATTGCACGGCACTGAGAGCTGCCCCGGGGTGGACGGGGAGTGGAGCGGGGAGCGGGGAGTGGAGCGGGGTCGGGGCGGGGCGGTGCGGGGCGGGCCGCGGCGGAAAGCGGAGCGCGGGCCGGGCGGGGCCGGGCGGGGCCGGGCGGGGCCGGGCGGGGCCGGGCGGGGCCGGGCGGGGCCGGGCGGGGCCGGGCGGGAGGGGACGGAAAGGGCGGGGAGGTCGGAAAGGGCGGGGCGGAGCCGGGCGGGGAACTCCCCACGGTCGGCGCGCACCATTAAACTCCGTGAAAGCGGGAGCGCTCGCTCTGTGGAGCGGAGCCGAGCGCGAATGGAGGGGAGGTGGGCGGGGCGGGGGAGGGGATGCGGGAGAAATGTTTGCTGGGGAAAAATTCCGCGCGTGAGAGACGCAGCGAGCGGATGAGGAAACTCCACGCGTCGGGTGAGCTGTTGGTTGCCTGGACGTGGATTTGGGAGGCCTGTGGTTCGAGTTCACACAACACCATGTTTTCGTTTGTATTAGCGAGCTTGATGAGGCTTCTAAAATAGATCAGCAGGCGGGATACGTAATGAGATTAAAGGTATACGTGCTATGGTTACGTCAAGTTTGATGAGTGAGTATTGTTATATCTTTACCACGGTTACGTTACTCAAGGAGCAGCAGAGAGTTGTTACTAGACGGGTGGGTGCCCGCTGCATGCCCGAAAAAGGCTGCACAGGACTACGAGATCTGGATGGGCTAGTGCTCGGCTCACTTTGAATACGAGAGGTCTGTGATTCGACTCCAAAAATAATCCCATTTTCAACTAGTGTAAACAATCGCCACGAGAATTGTGAAATAGATAATTGGGAAGCTACGTAATGAGTTATAATTATATGGTGATTTTGTTTAACAATAACTTTTGTTTCTTTACTTACATTAAGTTGTATGTATGTGATAAACAAGACTTGTCAATAAGAAATGAATATTGATGATAAGGTTATCGTTGGAGTCGTATTAACATTCCACACACGTCAATAATTTTGAAAGTGAACATAGCTTCTTATGAAACCCAAATTTGAATGTACGCGTAGGCTTCCGCGGCTCGAGTCGATGACTTCTTCGCTGTCCGGGTGACACCGCGTAGTGGGCCTCTCAGCCCACTACGCGGCGTCACCCGGACAGCGCAGAAGTCACCCAAATTTGAACATTTGGTACGATCAGGGTCTTAGAGTGGGGCTATCTCTCCAAAATATCCTTTCATTTTGTAGGTAGCGGCATATGAAACATCACTTGTGTTCCTTCAAAGACTCTAAAACTGAGATTTAAGGATCTAGAATGCATTTCTACGAGCTGTACCAGGTAGTAACATGTGTTTCAGCGTTCAACACCCACCTCCCTCGTTTTAGACACACTAGTGAGAAACTTTTTCATCTAATTGCGTACGTATTTTCTTTTAATGGTCTAATTTTTATTTTGTAAGAATGCAGTTGTATTAAACTTTTGAAAGGTGCCGGGAGGAAGAACAGGCCCAATGGCCTGAGTTTCATCACCAATGAAGATTTTTATGTGTGTACTTATTTATTTATTTGTTTAATTTACCTCTTTAAATTTCCTTAGTCCCATAATTATGTACAGGTGGCTGCAATTAAATAATTGAATGCTATTTTTTGATTCGTTGGTTGTTCTTACGAAGGTTTCATCCATGACAATTTCCAGCTCAGTAAAACGGAAAGTGCAATCATCTGTGAAAAGTGGAAATGTGTAGTGTGCTGAAATTATTCTTTCTGCTAGAATTCTTACCCATTAAATAACACTTTAAAAATATATTACATCATTTAAAGATGTAATTTCAGAAATAAATTACATTGAGAAGCATATCTTTGGTTTATGACAGTTTAGAAAATAAATTTAAAACTTTGCAATTATCAGTATTATATTACGTACGTCTATCCGTCGATCTATTCATCAGCCCATTCATCCATCAAGAAATCCCAATTTTCGGTTACAAATATGTGATAAAGTGCATGAAATCAGTCGAAATATTAGTTTAATCTTATGTGATAATCGATATTTTTAGATAATTATAAATAATTTCCATAACTTCATCTTCAAACTTGATAATAGATGTATTCTTTACTTTGATGAACTTAATATCATATTTGATTTTCTCAACATCATTTGAGCAATATTTTATCAACAGTTGATTAACCTTGTGTCATAAATTGATTTATAATATGATTTAATTATGTAAAATACTTTTTTTATTTATGAAACGAAGATTTTGGCAATGGTGTTGAAAATGAGACTGTTGAATCATTCACGGGAGTTTAGAGAAGACGAAGTTCATAATCCATGTATTTTATATTGATGAATAATCATTAGGTGAATTTAATAACTTATTAAAGTGGCGAAATTACTGTCCTCTTTATCAGTGTAAACTGAAGTGTACTACATTTCTTGATAATAAAATTATAGTAGATCTAGAACTATTTCCGCACCGCGATGTGTAGAAATGTACTAAAATCACAAATACACTTGTTTTTTTTTTTTTAATTTTCTAACTTATGTGGATTTCTGTCAATTACATCAGTAGAAGCCATGTGATTCCAATTTCTTCTAAAGGCAAAACTGATGTTTTAGGTCATGGGAATGAAAGAACACGTAGTATTGTGATAAAATTCTGTAGTTAAAGGAGGAAGATAACTGTAAGAAGAAAATGAGCCCAATTTCAAAAAAAAGGAAACCGTTCTGAAGTGGAGAGGAAACAACCGGATATATATTTTGCTACCACTCAATTTCTCCCCTAAAAACGTGCTTCTATTTTATTAAATTTTAGAAATGACTTCCTAGTCCTACAACAAAGATATTTAATACGAAAAATCTAGGCGTTTTCACATGATTCCATAGAAAACACATTACTACAACACGTAATAATCGCACAAAACTTGGAAATTATACTTTCTGAACCTTTAAAACCAAGTTTCCGTGTCTCCGTTTTGTGGGGAAAGATTGAGACAAATAGAAAGACAGGTGGAAAAATGATGGAGGAAGGGAGGAGTACAGAAAGGGGAGAAGAGGGAGAAGTGGATTCTAAGGTATATTTCTTAATCAATATTCTACGAACCCAGTCATGTTTGAACTTTTCAACACATGTGTGTAGATTTACATCCCCCGAGCTTCTAAAAAGATTGATCATCTACGAACAGAAACTCTAAATCTATGTAAATTTAAATGAGATACAGACACAGAAATAATATTCCACAATCCCTATACAGTGTTTGAGTAACGTCCGCGTGTGCAGATGTAGTACGTGCTTTCGTATCTAAGATCGCAGCGAGTATGCCGGCACTTAAATCTACGCCACCTAAATAGATCTATGCAAATGGCGTTGATTAAATCCCAGTTGTACCCCGTGGTTATTTTCAGTCCATGGCACAATAATTTCCTTCCATGAGTTTGGCATCCTGATTGTTTACAAACCAGCAGTATGAAATGAAAATCACGCGGGAGAATTTGTAGGATACAAAATAATTCATGGGAATTATTATAATAAATTTGCAAGTTGCCTTCAAATATTGCATTTGAAGAATATGAACTAAGTAAGAAGAAACCTAGAAATGTAAATTACAATTCTAGACAAAATACATTTCTTAAGAGTGCAAAGATATATAAAATATTCTTCCAAAGCAGTTGTAGAAGCTTTTGCGTCAGAATTTTCCGAACTAATTGAGAATGATCATATAATAGGAATACAGAATAACGCAGAAGAACAGGTTATAGGTGATCATTTATGCTCATATTTGAAAACAATATTGATTATATAAAACAGTATTGATAACGTAAAATTTATCTGTGCTAAATTCTGAGATAATGTTTCTGTTACAAATTGTAACATCCTATATTATTCTATTGTGTTAAAGCGTTAATTACGAAATTAATACGAATTTGTAAGCAGTAAATCACTTTAATTATAATTGTAAATTTTATTGCTAGTAGAATAATGAGCATTTCTAATGTTTGAAGAGAAATTCAAATGGAAAAATCTGAACACTTGCAATAACATTACGCAAAATAAAATAAAAGTAGGGTTGGAAATTCTGAACAAATCCTAATTATTGTGAACCTCGAGTTAAATATGTTTCTGAAAATGTAATTGAAATTTTGTATATTTACCAAGATTCATGCTAGTTTTTTGCATTGCACTATAGCAAAAAAACAAAACCTTTTCGTGTCATAAATTTTCAGATAATGATTGCATTATTCATTCCTGCAAATATTTTTACGTCATTATAATTTTGAAATTGCAATATTACCATTTCATAACCCGTATTAAGGTAATATACAAGTCTATAGGGTGTTGGAAATTTTTGAACGGAAGTATAACACTATTATTACGTTTGTAAGAGACTACAACGGTTCATTGATAAGGCCAATGCCAGGTACTGTGAGAACATATATAAACAAAGCTAAGCATGAAAGAACTGAAGTACGAAAGAAATTTTCAACACAAGAAAATACTTTTAAAACACTTAACAGCGTCGGCGAAGCCACATTCAACTAGGAAATTATTAAGATGACTGTTTGATTTTCGGTGAAATTTATTGGCAATGCCTAGTTAGCAACATTAGGATGTTTATTCATGCACAATTCCGCTGTAACGCACATTATAACGCTGTAACGCACATTAAGAGACTGATCATTTGAATTTAGGAGCTCGTTTGAAGCTATTTTCACTTTTAAATGATTTCAATGATTTTAATGATTTACAATATGAATTTTACACTGATCCCTCTAGCATATTTTGCAAAGCCACACCGTTTTAGAGGTTTAGAACATCAATTTATTTGACTGCAATGCCTCTGGCCGGAAGGCCCTAGAGTTCGAGTCATGACGTTGGCAGTATTTTCGACACTATCTTCATATCTGAGGCGAATTCAGCCATTTTCTAGGGAGAATTCTAGCGGCTGGCTGCTCTAATTTGTAGTTTTCTGTAGTTTCTTCGATCAACACCAGGCAAACGCCGCAGCAGGACCCTAACAAACGGGCTATTGACCGCGCGCAGTCTTTCCTACCTCTTCCTTGTCTTAAGGCCCATTCACAATTCAAAGATAAACATAAGCATGGCATTTACGTAAAAGTTAGGAATGCGTCCGTAAGCAGACTCATTCACAATGCGTTTGCATAAGCATAACACGTAAGACGGTAACTTAAAAGCTTGAAAGCTTCAACCCTCTGTGCTTATGCTTATGTTAAAAATTAAGAAATGAACCAATCACAGTACGTTAACTCACAATCGAGTATTGAAATAAGTCGATAGACGAACTAACACAATCCATGGCAAGAGCCCCCCCCCCATTATGGATACAGTCTATAGGTCAAAATCAATTGTCACATCCAACCAATAGTAATCTAAAATGTCTCACAGCCAATAGAAACTCTTATTTTGCTTACGCTTATGTTCGACATTGTGAATACTTCAGTCTATTACTTATGTTAATGTTTACGCCTATGTATCATGCTTATGTTTGTGTTTGCATTGCAATTAGGCCTTTATTCACACCCATTAATTCAGTTACACTTACTCTACCCTTCCACACATGTCGGAAAACCATTCGGGACATCAGAAGTTGTCCTGTCGAGGTGTAGAGCAATGCCAGTTCTCGCCATCCAGCGGGAGATTATCACTGCCACCTCCTGCAATAAAAACATGCACTACATTTATGGGATCAATGACCTAACCAGTTGACGGGCCCGGAAACGCTAATCAACAAATTAAAAAGTTAGTTTGTATAGGATTATTCTTAAAACAGGGTGTTTGTAAATTGTCATGGAGCTATGTTCAACATGTAAAGAAGAAAGATGGCCGCGGCGAGGCGCTCGAGTTGGGAGCCAACCACACGGGCTTAGAAAGCGGGCAGGGCAGCTAGAGCAGGGTACGGGCTGTCGGGGGGGGGGATTTTGAGAGCGCCGGGGGCGGTGGAGGGTGGTCACACGACAGGGCGGGCGACCGCCGTTGTGTAAACATCGTCCCGCTCGCCACCGGAGTCCGAACGCCCCCCGGCCGGGGCTCCGCGCCGGGTCTACCTGTTTCCTGGACGCATCCACTCCCCCCCTCCGTTGTTTGTCCAGCAACCACTTCCGCGCTCCTCCGAACAGGCCGGGCCACGCTTTTCATTCACCAGCCCTTTCATCTTTACTACGCAATCGTTTTATATTTACTGCATTCTTTCTGGACCGGCCGGCCTGCCTGGGCTTTGATCGTATTACAGCTCCTCCAACTTTATGATGGCTATTGTCCCGAAGAGGGATTCATTGTGATGTTTTGCTCTGAGTTATGATCGTTACACGATGCTCTGAGTAGGGGTCTTGCATGCTATTGTTCAGCGTTATTACCTTTATAATTTTATTCTTCAAGCATAAAGTAGATTAATTTAAAGTGGTTAACTTGAATTTCAATTAATGTTTAATAAGGCACGATAATTAAATATGAAAATTCCTTCCAAATATTTTAGGCAAGTCACAAACGTTACTCCTTTTGTGCAGTTTGAGCCTTTTACCCATTTAAACGTTTGTAAATTTTGAACATATTTTAGCATTTCAATTTTCACTTAGTGTCCACTAGCCGAAATGTAATAATTGTAAATATGTTTGTATATTGTAAAAAAAGTTAGATAAATAAAGAGACTATGATTAAATTTTTCAATAAATTATACTGAAGAACAATAAACTTTAAGTCACAAAATATAGTTTAGGTTCACAGTTACAGATGATATCAATGATTGATGCTACTTTGTTGTACAGTAGATAATATTTCTATTAAAATTTATAAAGTCCTGTAATAGTATTCTATCGAGTTTAAAGCATTAAATACAGACTTCAATATGAATTTGGAAGCCATTAATCACTTTAATTGTAATTGCGAATTTTATTTCTGGCAGAATAAAGAGCATTCCTAATTTTTGGAGCGAAAATAAAATGGAACAAGCTAAACACTTGCGATAGTGGTCGCTGATAACCTCGATGTTGTAAAGCAACCTTAAATAAATAAATTTTAAAAAATCTTGCGATAACATCACAAAAAATAAAATAAAATGAAATGAAGTAGGTTTGCAAATTCTGAACACTAATCACTAATAACTGTGAACACAGAGCTAAAAATGTTTTTGGAAATGTAATTAAAGTATTTCATATTTACCAAAATATGTGCTGGTTTGTTCCAGTGCACTATTGTTGGGAAATCAAAAATACTATATATATATATATATATATATATATATATATATATATATATATATATATATATATTACGTTAAAGTTTGCAATAAGCGTAATACAACTGTTATAGAAAACATGATAATATTTTCTACAATAGGTTAAATCGCATGACTATATTGTTGTATAATTGATATTTAAAAAAGTAAGAAAAAATATTATTCTAAACCACTTAAAATAACGTTGTAGCGAATCAATTGAATCCTGAATGTTGCCCGATATTTGGTTTTCATTAAATTCATATCATTCAATTTCTGATGAATATGGAGAGGTACGCTCAAAAAAGTATTAGAAAGTTTGCAAGAATATCCGATGAAAACAAATAATCCTATCAAAGAATATAACAAAGCTATATTACCAAGTTGTCTTTAGTTCTTTTTTCAAAATACTATTTTCAACAATGTATTAATAATTCTCATAATTTCCTTTTATTTCCCATATTTGCTTTGGAGATAATTATTTTTCTATTGACTATTAAATAAAATGTACCCTGACATCATAAATAACTCATTTCTTTGTATTTCACATGTATTGATCAAACAATAACTTCATCATTAGGATATGAGTGATAATCAGAAACATTGGTTATTCGGGAGGTAAATTCAGAAATAATTTACTCGTACGCAGAAGTCCTTGAAAGATTGTCATGGCATTAAAATAACAATTAGAATGCTTCTTTAAATATCGGTTATACAAAACACCATTAAAAAATATACTGTAGCATCAAATTTTCAGTTGAGAGCGTGAGAATTTAGGTGATAGACATTTAGTAGTTGTAGTCCAAAGAGAAAGGTGAAAAGGGTAGGTGGAATGTGTAACACAATTACTATTTCGCCAAGAACAAATATTAGCAACGAAAAGCAGAATCAAACATTTAAAGTGATTTATTCCGAGTAAAATACACGAAAATTAATTTTAATTAAAACTATATCTAGTAATGAACAACAGTAAAAAGTATTTCCTAATATTTTTCTCTTCGTTTTCAGTCATAGGGAACTGGTTCCATCTTACAGAAGAGCCCATACGGTATATATTCCTCTTCTAATTCAACGCAATGACTCCAACATCCTCCATCAATTTCCCAGTGCGACGCGCATTGTTCGAACTTTGCGGCCAATCAATCTTGCTGGCGCTATGATTGTGCACCTTGTTATTCCTGGCTCTTGGCGGAGTCTTCCGCGTCGGGCGACCTGCTCCGGCGCGGCGGCGCCGACCAACCTCTCGCCAACTTCTCGAGCTTCTCCGGGCAGTTTTCCTTCTCACGGAGTGAAGGGGGCGGCGGGGACGAGTTCGGAACACACGGCAGGGAAGAGTGGGTGGGGCGGAGTAGGGGTTGGGTGGGGGAGGGGTGACGCGTGGCGGAAGCGGAGGTAGGGCGGGGAATGGACGGAACGAGCAGCAGCTGAGGGGAGGGGAGTGGATCGGAACATACGGTAGGGGAGAGTGGGCGGGGCGGAGTAGGGGTCGGGTGGGGAAGGGGTAGAGCGTGGCGGAAGCGCGGGTGGGACGGGGAAGGGACGGAGCGAGGACCATTGGAGGTGGTGGGGACGGATTTGGAACACACGGTAGGAAGAGTGGGGTGGGGTGCGGCGGAGCAGGTGTTGGGTGGGGAGGGGATGAGCGTGGCGGAAGTGGGGGTGGGGCGGTGAAGAGATGGAGAGAGGCGCGGCGTTGCGGGGATGGCGAGGAGAAGAGAAGGAGCTGGCAAGGAGAGGAGGAAAGAGTGGGGGAGGGGGTGGAGTCAGACGGATCGAGGACGGGCACTGCGGGGTGGTGCGTTGTGACGGGGAACGGAGCGGGTCAGGCAAGTCTTGAGGCGGAGTAGAGTATGGGTGCGGTGGGGACGGGGGTGCGGGGTGGTTCGAGGCGGGGCGGGGATGGGCGAGGTGGCGAGGTGGTGCGGGATGGTACTGGTAGAGCTGAGAGGAGCGTGTGGAGTGGGGAATTTCGGAGGCGGTTGAAAGGGGCGTGGCAGTTTGGATCGGGTCGGTGCTCGCCTTGCACAGGGTCGGGCCCGAGGCCGCACGGCCATCTCCGCACAGGAAACCGACATCCAAGCCTCGTCGCATCCGCCCCGCCCCCCACCACCCACTCCACGCCGCGCGAGTGCCTGGCCCGCCTTTAAAAACTTCCGCAGCTCTCCGCTCCGCCGACGCCGCTTGGCTGCGTTGCTCTTCGCTGCCGCGCTACCCCGCCCGCGTTGCCGGTTGCCGCCCTGTCCGCCTGCCTACTCCGCCCAGCAAGTGACGGTCCCGGGCGGTGTAGCGTCGTTGTTGCAAGGTGCCTCTTAACCCTTGTTGGGCGTTGAACGCTTTTGTTGGAGTAATCCTCCGTTACCAAGTAATTACTGTCATTAGTGTTAGAGTAATTACTGTATTTGTCGAGTCTCCTCACGTCGCAGTCAGTGCCTTTTATCTCTTCGGCCAGGGGCTCGACGCCGTTAGATCACGGGGTTCCTAGCCGGTCACCCAACCAGGAACCCGCGAGTCTCAAATTCGCTTAACCTTAGTGACTTCACGGAGCGTAGTAAACGAATTCGGCTAGCGCTGCCGGTCGCGGGCGCCGCCGGTGGGGCCTCCCATGACTTAAGGCCGCTTCACAATAGCCCGGGAACGGGAACGCGAACGCGAACGCGAACGGGAACGTAAAGAAAGTTAAGACATGGACATCTCAGGCAGGCCTACACAACACGACGGGAACGTGAAGCTTGACGGGAACGGGAACGGGAAGGATGGTCAACATTTATCTCAGCCCGGGAACGCGAAGCCTCTCGACCAATGACAGTGCAGCAAATGGCGGCGAAGCTTTCCAGCTGATAGGGGCCCAATAGATACAAAGGTTGTCTGCCACAAGTTGTATCAAACAGCTTTCGAATTCAGTTTCCATGGTCATGGTTAATAAATAGATAAATAAAAAGGATAACGGGATATAAACTATGATAATAAAACAAAAACAAGATAAAAGTTTAAGGAATAACAAAGAATATAACAAATGAAATAACAATAACAAAACACAAAAGAAAATAGAAACTGTACTACAGAAAACAAAAAGTGAATACAAAATTAACAATAATGAATAAAAAAAAAGTGGAAAACAGAGAGAACACACAGCAGAGGAATGAAAAAGAATTTCGGGTTATGAAAATAAACGGAAAAAAGATGTGATAAATAGGCGAGAAAAACGAGGGAAAGGCGAAAGAATGAAAAGGAATGAAAAATAATATGGGAAAACACCACGAAAACAGAAACAAACGGAACGGGCAGCACGCAACCAAAACCAGGACCAACACAATACAGGCGAACACAAGCTAATGGCAAATCAAAGAGTGAGCAGAGTAGCGTAGCTATAGACGTTCTTTGGTTTTGGCAACTGTTTCTTGAAGTTCTTTTTTTTGCCGCAGCAAGTTTATAGCGCTGTTCGTCTTCCCGTTGACGTTAATTGTGAAGCGCATGTACCTCGCGTTCCCGTTCCCGTCCTTCCCTTCGCGTTCCCGTTCCCGTTCCCGGGCTATTGTGGAGGGCCCTTTAGTCGATGGTGTGCTGGCTCCTTCCACCGCTAACCACCGGCAATTGAAATGCACCTCACTCTGTGCGTTGGAACTCGCTACAAAATAGCAACCCAACATCTACATTTGTTTCCTTTATAATTCAATACTAACATATCCTGTGTAATATAACAGACAGTTTGGTGCATTATGCATGCTCTGTTACTAGCCCTTATGCTTGTTAAATCGTGGCAACGCGCCTGTCCGCCTGCCTACTCCGTCCAGCAAGTGACGGTCCCGGGCGGTGGGGCCTCCCATGACTTAGCCGATGGTGTACTCGCGCTTTTCACCGCTAACCACCGGCAATTGAAATGCACCTCACTCTATGCGTTAGAACTCGCTACAAAATAGCAACCCAACATCTACATTTTTTTCCTTTATAACTCAATACTAACATATCCTGTGTAATATAACAGAGAGTTTGGTGCATTATGCATGCTCTGTTACTAGCCCTTATGCTTGTTCAATCGTGGCAACGCCGCGACGCTGCTCAGCTTACAACAAGCCGGCAGCCGCGCGCAACCGACATATTTGGCGGTTGTTATGCCATGTCTCGTTGCAATCATATTATAAAATCAATTACGATGTCAGTCTCTGCATCATAATTTTACACTTTATATTCATCCGCAATTTATAATTTTAATTTAAACCTGTTTCTTAATCTCTCAAGTAAACGTAAAACCAAGCTACAATGTCATTGGCAGAGACGATGCGTGCGCGGGAACTTTCTACGCCCCCCCCCAGCCGTCTCAACGGTCAATTTGTTCAGTTCCTCTGCAGCTACGGCCTCGTGTGTAGTGTCTCGGCGCTAACGGCCTCAGCATGCGTTTGCTCGTTTCACAACTACACGCGGGATCCACGCATTAATGCAATGCCCCACAATGTGTGCTAGTTTCATCTGTAACTTTAATGTACTTATCATAAACAGTGCAACGCTGTGTTTTCTTTTCAAATGCAATATCAACTGTGCTAATTACAAGTTTAATGCATCAGCTCGTTCTCTGTAACTACACGTGGAGATCTACGCATTTAAGCAGTGTACCAGAATTTGTGCTAATTTCATTTGTAACTTTGATATTTATCACAGACAGTGCAATTCCGTGGTTTCCTCTGAACTACAATGTGATCTGTGTTAATCACGAGAACACGTTGTGCCTTGAGTTGCATCATGCCCCCACCGCTTGTCGCCTGCTCATCTATTGCCACATGGATTTCATTGCATTGTATACTCTTTTACTTTCAGTGCACATCAATTTCTTCAGTTTGTGTTAACTTCAATAACCCTTTCATTACGTGCCTACGGCATTTGATTGCCATTTAACGTATTTTATTGTACATTTAATCAGCTAATTATATGTTTTTATGACTGGCTTAATTCACAACTTTTATTTCCCACGTAAATGGCAATACCTCCTTTCTATAACATATTAATTGGTACTCCGTTTGTAGCTATCATAGGATTAATGTTTGGGTATGGCAATTAAAATAATCATCAATCAGTTCACTGCCTACACGCCTCCCAACACTGTGAAACATTTTTTCTTATTTAAGGTCGCTTTTCAAGTCTTATAGTCGTAGCTACAAGTGACGTTTAACATTTGTTTTATAACTTTCGGTTAATGGGAGCGGAACACATATCCAGACACAGACAAATCCATCCCCGGGACGGGATTTGAACCCGCAACCCTTCTGGCCAAGTCAATCACTGTCCTTTTGCCATCTAGGCTATTTAGGCCGGAGAAATTCATTATCGACTACTCAATTGAAAAATTACATCGATTCTTTGGGCGCTTCAACTGCCATGCTCCCTAGTCCTATAAGTGTAGTGATGTATGTTATATTTCTGGAAGTTGCTCTCCAGAACGTGATATCCAGCGCTGATCTACATATTGGCTTGAGAGGATTTCCCTTCGGTAGGAATCTTCTCAAGCAGACACCGCCCCTAGCTGGGATAAGCTTGAATCTCCCGACTGGTTTCCTTACATGTGTGGTAGAGCAGGGTATATAAGTGTACGTATAAGGGAAGAGGATATGACACGTATGAGGGAGGAATGATTACGCAGTATCCGTGGTCCACTGGTTAAGGTACAGCTCAGGCCATTGCCAGTTGCTGATCGACGAACCACGAAAAGCTACCGAGCGTAGCCGACAGTTAGAATTCTTTTCCAGTCAGCGTCTGAATTACCTGACGAATGCCGGAGCAGTACCCTAACAAACGGTCCACGGACCGCGCGCGATCTTTCTTTACACTTCCTGTGTGAACTACGCTAGTGGCTGAACCGTTCAGCTGATTTTCTCCAAAACTGATTCTTAGAGCACTGCGTATTAGCTGTGGACACCTATAATTTCAGCAGCCTAACATCTTACCTTAGAGAACTCTCGTTTGAAGGACCAGAATTTATTGGGATATACATACAAACCTTTATTCTGAAATTGGATGACTGCAAGAAATGTCATTAGCAGGGAAATCAGTAAGTGCATGTTGCGGCGATATATGAAGATTCATATCGCGTGCCAAATCGGCAGCGCGGGACGGAAGCTTCCGAAGGCAGCAGGGCTACAAACCGGCGCGAGGGCCGGCCAATAGGGCGTGAGCGGCCGGCAGGCCGAGGCGAGGCTACGGCACGGCGTGCTTCTTAAACGGCTGCGCCAGCCAGAGAGGCAGACAGTTCTGAAATGTGATCCGGCAGTGACTCAGTGTATTGTGTTATCCTGTGCGAACTCGGCTCAGTTATACGGTTTTCTCTCTACTTGTGATTCTGACGACCGTGCGCGTATCTGTGGGACTTCTTCTGGATTTTGGACACTGTGGCTTCGTACAACTGACTACTCTTCTGGAGTTTGGTAACTGGATCACTACTGTAAAAAGATTGACCAAATAAATTTTATTGTTAACGTGCGTCTTTTTGTGTACATAACAGTGCATGTTAAAGTTTAAGATGTTTAATTATATAAAAGATAAAACTGAACATTTCAAATAACAAAGAAATGAATCAAGTATATTCTGTGATAAGAGAATGAAATGGATTGGAGTTACACTAAAGTTGTTTTGATTCCAGTTATTTGAATCAAAACAAAGATGTTCATTTAAATTATAGTTAGCAATGGCACAACACTAAACACTGTTGCAACGGTTCATAATCTGAAATAAAATACAAGGGAAATACATAATACCACACAGTATACTTGGCGTACTACTGTGTACATGACTTTAAGTAATATTAATACTGCATTATCTTTCGTCGGTTAATTGCCGTTTAACTGCCTAGGATTAAAAAGCCTTAAATTAATGAAATTATCCCAATATTGTAGGCTAGAGTTCTTCCTCTTATATATTCCTTTTTAAATTTATCTATTTAGATATTTTCTTTGGGAAACCGAACCTGAATATTGAAGTTTTAATCGTGAAATATTTGCAAGAAATACTTCCCTTTTGAGAAGTCTCTTAGAATATCCCTTGCCGCTTAGTGGCTTCGAATTTATCGATAATTTTGAAAACGCACTGGTTGTGTTTTCTTACAAAGAAAGATTTGAAGTTTTTTTCATGTCTACATATTTACAGTGTATTTAACTTTACTAATTCAATGGCTGATTCAATAACTTAATTACAGAAATAAACAGGCACTAAAAAGAGTGTAGCTATAGGAATCAGACCCCTGGTTAGGAAGATAAACCCTTATAATGACATTACCTAAAAGGATGAAGTACTGTAGAAAAATTACAAATACAAAACTACACTATACAGAAAATCGAAACTTCCCATATGGTAGTGTATAGTGTTAAGCTTTATTGCATGAGTACATGTTTCGAAAACGGACGACGTTAGGATCGAGTTTTCAAATTCGTAAAAATGCTTTAAAGCAACGTTATCAACGAGACACGTACGCTATTGTATAACAACTTAGCAAATTTATAAAAAAAATGAAACTTAATTTGCGAAACCATTTTCTTGTGACGTCTTGCGTATTTGACTTCTGTGCGAGAATACAGTGATCGACTGTTCTGTTTACCGCTGCCTCCCCACGATTCTCTGACTGCTATTGGCTGAATATGTGATGACGCAATCATTCGTGCCGTAAATTCTAATACGTCATCATTTGTGCCGTAAAATGCCATTTTATGAACGATTTCTTGCGACAGCAAATGTCGTTTATAATGCTGGTATACAAACAAATATTGTTCCATGAAAGAACTCATTTTCTAAAAATAATGATATGTCGGATGTTTGCTAATTCTGAAACAATGCGATCAATATTCCCTGTCAATACCGATTTAAACATATTTCTGAAAATGTTATTCAAATATTTTATATTTACCAAGATTTGTACAAGTATGTTGAGGCAGGAAATCTTATTATCCGCCTCAATTTAAAAACTTAATTCATCACTTACACTTATAATCACTGATACTTTTTAAAAAGTCACATATTTGAAACAATTGCGCGTCATCACTAATCTTTGTATTAGGAAACTTCAAACTTCTTGTTCAGAAAACTTATTAAATTTGCTTCGTTGACAATTATTTCTCACCCACGGGTGCTCAGACTATTCGAAGACCTTCCTCTTCTTCTGCTTCGTGGTAAGCCACTAAAGGTCTGTTCCAACATAGAGGTCATCCTGCTGTTTTTGAAGAAGATCTTTATACAAAAAATGGACGTATTCTTATTGATTTGGTCCCTAACTGGTGGCTGATGGAAGGGGATGGCCCCGTGATTAGTACGCTGCTGCAGGGGGCGTTGGACTTGAGACGTTGAACAAGGCATGATTCCAATTCTGGCGGTTTGTCACTAGGTCCTTGACATCGCTGATGTTGAGACGGTGGCTCTTCAGATCCTCCTCGATGTCACTGAGTCAGGTGTTCTTTGGGTCCATTCGCTTTTCTTATCAATAAACTTTTGAAGTGTTTTTACATGTCTACATATTTATTTTATTTAGCTTTAATTAAATGGCTGGATCTATACCTTTTATAGATATTTCTTCGTCATTTTTATGCACTGGGTTGATCGTTGTCGCCTGGGGCGTTGCAGCGGTAGTGGGGCACTCATCATAGAACGCATTCAAAAACAGCGATTGCAAAGCTTCAGACATGTCTGACAAATGAGAAACACTCGACCAATTCACGTAAAGAACAGTTGATGAGAGATAAGTGTTCTTTCAAATATTTCTACGATTTTATTAAATTTTAGTATTTGTACTGTAAAACCGGTTAATACTAGGCGGCGATAGCAGATCTGAAGCCCACTTCCTTTCATTTAACCTGGTGGGAACATCAGTCTTACAGTGACATACAGTATCTATTGTTATCGCTGAGAGTGCTATAAGTACACCAAGCGTCTTCTTCCTCCTCAAGTGCTTCAGTATACTTGTATCCTACAACGAGATTGGGTCATATCAGCTGTCTCCTTTTATGTCTCTCTTTAATGTCTCCTTCTCGTGCAGATGTTCGTGCTAGATCCATTATTTAAAATCTGCTTCTAAAGCAGATGTTTCTACAGACGCTCTCAATACACACAACAACCAATAAATTACTGTGGTGCATAATTATTCACAAAAGAAGAAAAAATATCTTACATTATGAAATTTATGTGATTTTGTTTCATTTTCGTTGTCATTTCAAGATTTTTCATTAAACTGCTTTGCTCATACCAATGAAATATATTTCGGTCAAGAATTTTATGGATTATCATTTTCATAATATTTAAAACACGTTAACTTTGGTTACCCGTAAATATCTTCGTTTGATCCAAGAGAATAGAAAACTTCATTGTAGTTCCTTAAATTGTATACTTTTATAAAAGATAGTAACATTCACGTGAAATGTTTGAATAAATATATTTTTAATAAGAACATGTAGAAGAAATCAAGAAATTTAATGAATTCCATGTTGGTGGATTATTGATGTTTTTGGTAATATCTGCCTCTGAGGCAGATGTTCCAGCTAAATAAAAAATTAATGTTCCCACCAGAAGGTTAAAGCAAAGACCATGCAATTTTGTTAAGTAGAAATATCAAATTGCTCCTTAAAAGATAACCTTTAGTGCTCTAAATATGTAGATAACAAGCATGTGCGATAGCTGTTGTGGTACATAGAAATTTTATTTATATGTAAGGGTAACTATTGACACCACAGTTACCTAAACAAACTAAAACAAAACTCGTTATAACTAGGAATTCGTAAGAAAAGTAAGTGAAGTAATAAGTCTAGTAAGGATGTAGCAAGGGACGTACTAGCAACCTGGCATGAAAACAGTAAATAGAATGACAGTTCTGAGACATAGTGTAACCGCAATTACTAAAGTAAATCTATCATTTACTTATTTCGTGACGTGTGGTTACACCGTCACCCAAACCTGGGAATATCCCAATTAATGGATAACTTCCCTATCGGTAGTGGGTTCGTCTTTGCTAAACTAATGATCAAATAACAAGCAAACACAATTTTGTAGTTTTAAATAACAGATAACATGTATTCTAACGAATGAAATTCTCTGTACAATGGAGTTCACATATCCTCCTATGTTCTCACTTTTTTGTTAAACTATGGTAGTTAGTTCCCTACCTAAACTGCAGTTTTCACTAAAATGATAATAACTCTGATCCCCGTTTACAAGAAACAAGCAATAAATACATATATACCCTTCACAAAAATATCACTTATGAGACACACTAATCACAGTTCAAATACTCATCCTGCAAAAAAAAAAACATACAAACAATACTCAAAATTTTCTCTTACCTTTTAAATCACTAATTATGTTACACTTAATATTCACATTTGACATTCGGCTTCTACGTAGCCTTTCAGTACGAAATTTTGTTTTATAACGTCTGTTAACTGTCTATGGAGTAACACTTTAAAATAAATACTTGAACGGCTTCCACTCCTGTTCAAAATTTCACACAGGCAATTTCTCTTAAATGGTTTGAAACAGTATTAAATCAATTACATATGAATCTAGATAAATGATTATGTACAAAAACAACTTTTATCATTCTTGTTTAATCTTCATTTTCTTCTTGTTTAATATTCATTTTAAATTCCATGTAATCTCACGACATTTCACAGTACGTAATTCCATGAAAAATGTTCAGGCATTTACCTTTTATTAAGCTTTTGCATTCCGGTATCTTCCGCGTGTCCCTCGTCGACTGTGTGGTGTACTTGTAGCCAACCGTTCACCTAGGCGACTCGAACAAGAAAGAGAACGAACTCTTCTGACACAAGTTCACGCCACGTCCGTATTTCCACAAAAGTTTCTGATTGGCTATAGTCTGAGTGCGTTCAGAAATCTTTTCCTGGCTGACGCCATCTCTTCGCCACTATAGAAACTACGTGTAGGGCGTAATGTCGGGTATTATCGCTTCTATTTGTTGTTGGTCATAAATGTAGCCGACGACAAGCGGTTACAATAGATGTTACACGGTTTGTGTGTCAAGTGAGGATACAGTAGGTGTGTTGTTCCGTTGTATGTGGTGGAAACATTTGATCATAAATAATAGGAAGAATATTTTTTATCAAGAATGGGAATCTTTGCGAATAAAGTATTTTTATTTGGAACATCGAAGTCAAAACTTAGTTGGTTGGTGATATTAAATATGCCAAAATTTTATATAGTTTCGATTGATACATTGCAAACTTTGCTCATAGATGTCGCTGCAGATCTTATGGAGTAGTGCTGTGCCACAAGTTGTGTACAAAACCGTCAGTACAACAACGGTGATGATAAAAATTATTGTGTTCACTTTCTAACTATCGTTCATCTCAATTGCTCGATAAACATTTCTGTTAAAAAGTAACAGTTTAAAATAATTTTAACCAAATATCATTTATTAATTTTTAATTTATTGAAACTTTCAATCATTAAGTTAAACAAATGGTAGTAGAAAGTTTGTTACAAGTGATACACTATTTAATGTTAGTAAGAGTACTTTTTGTATTATTTCTAATTTTTAATTTTCTATTTTTATAATACGTTGTTAGTTTAAAAGAAAAGGAATATTTACAATTTATTCTCTTGAACGCCAGAGCAACTTCACGGATGTAGTACATCGCGGAAGATAACTATCTCGTTTACAAGTTATTAACTATTGTATTTATAGATTCTTTGATTATTAAATGGTTTAAGGGAACAGGTAAGTTTTAATATCCATTGAGGAAAAAGTATAGGTCAATTTAAAAGATTTCCACGTCCTTTTATCATGAAATTCTCCATCCTTCAATCTTTGAAGTTACCACGATAGAGTCGGGCCTCCTTGAAATTGGTTCAAAATTCGGGCCCTGCCCCTATCATCATTTTATACAAAAATTGCCCTCTGACTACTAGTTCAGTAGATAACTGCAGGGCTATTTTATTGCTTTGCCTCGTTTTTCTTCACGCAGGCGTTAGATGATCTTCACAGAATCAATTGTATAAGGACACATTTCACTTATTACCAGTTCTGTAGACTCCGCCGCTTTTAATTGCAAACATCAAAATCATCATCAAAGCTGTCTAATGATGCCACTATGCAAGAATAGCTAGCACCATTATTTGCATAGTTTCAACCCTTATTACAATTTTATCGTCTCTATTCATTTGTGTCTTACTTTCTACAGTTCACGCTTGTCAGATTGCATTTAACTTTCATCATAAAGCAGTACAAAGACAAATAATAATATGCCGTTTGTGGTATTTTTTGTTGATCCCATCTTTATAAAACATACATGTTCATTATTTACGACGGCTTTAGACACGCAAATTTTTTATAGAAATAGATAACTTTGCAACACATCACATCGCAGAAAGAACTCCAAATTAGTTTGTATTTATAAACCGTATTCTGGTAGTACACTGAAATATGTTTTAAGTGTTCTCCGCTTTTATGTTTTCTGCTGCGGTTATATACTGATGTTACTTTCCCGACGCAACGGTTCCCATTTTCCCAAAGTCCAAATTTTAATTAGTCCTTTCTCATTAATCTGCCATTTCCACAGTTTTCGTTCCAAAACATTCACTGGAGTCTTCGCATTCCCCTTATGCCTTTCGCGAATCAAAAACCCCATATCCCTCAACGCCACCTCAAACGTCTCTCTCTGCCTTCACCATGATCATTACAGCCACTGTTTCTATCTCAGGCTTATACTCTCCCCCTTTCACTTTCTTTTTGCCGTTTCTCATAATAAAGCCTCGTCCATCGTCCAGCGACATCTATTTGTCGAAATCTTCTCAGCCATTATTCGCAGGATCACTCTTTTTCTATTAACCCACATCAGTTCCACTCTGTCGACCGCCAGACAGGTATGTCTTCAAACTTAATATCACGGTTTCTACAGCCATTTCCCCCAGGCTTACTCCTGATGGCAGCATCACCGCCTTAAATCCATCGTCAATCCAAACTCTCCACATCTTCACTCTGTTCTTGCCACCCTTGCCTCCATTCTCTCGTATCTATTCTGTAATCTCTCTTTGCCACCATCTCTCTCCTCCTTAAAACGTCGTTTTACCCACATTAATGCTTTATCATTCTATACCCAGATTCTCCCACTTTTCTGTCTTCATCGCCTTTATTTCATCACGAACTCTCACAACCGCAATTTCTTAACGTACAATTTCCCCTTTCCACCGCCTGAGCTCGATTTCTCGGCGTCGCATCCTCGACACCCCACTTCACCCTACTCATCGCCACCCTTAATCATCGTTTTTACCTCCGAGCTCACTCTTCTGCTTTCCACTCTCTCCCATTCTGTCAGGTTCGGCAGGCTTGTGCTCTTCACCTTCTCCCCATCACCATTTCGTCAACCCACACATCATCACTCTTTCTCATTGTTTTTAACTCAGAGCTCACACTTCTGTTTTCACTCACCCTCATACCTTCCCGTTTGGTTGTGCCTGTCTTTCTCTTCACCTTCTCCCTTCATCATTTCGTCATCCCACTCATCACCATTTTACTCATCGTTTTTACCTCAAAATTCACTGTTCTCTTTTCCACTCACTTCCAAACTCTACGCTCCGGCATACTTGGGCTGATCTCTTTGACTTCACCTTCTCCCATCCTCATCACCATTTTGTCATCCCACTCATCACCCTTCTCACTCGAATCCTACTCTTCTTTGTTCAACTCACTCCCATTCTCTCCGCCCCGCTATGGTTGAGCCAGTCTCTTTGACTTCGCCTTCCCGCACCCTCGCTACCATCTCGTCCACCTCTTTTTCTTCCCCCCCTCTCCCTCCACCCCCCCCAGGGCCGACATCTTCTCGGCGGGCGGCCGCCGCGGCTCGCCGCACCGCATCCGCTGCGGTTGGTTTTCTTGGGGAGCAACGAGCCGGCTCGTTCTGCGCGCGAGGCTGCCGTCGTTAAGGTTTCTTTCGCCCAGATGAATTCCCCCCGAGCGCCGCGGGGCGAGCGCCATTAGACGCAAAAATGTATGGAATGGCTCCTCTGCCGAGGCAATAATCCATAATGGCAGATTATGAGGGTTGTTTTGTACGAATGCTACAAAGGGCAGAAACAGTGCAGGTTAAATTACCTCGGATGGAGGTGCTTTGCGAGCACGATTAAAAATGCATTACCTTAATAGGTCTTTGCTTAGAAATCATTGTTATTTAGTTGATTCAAAGCATATGATTGTTTATAGCTTTAAAGTAAAAAGTGAAGATATTTGACGCAAATAATGTGTTTAAATACTATAAACTTTACATCTCTACTAATAAAAGGCAATACTAATAAGTCACTTAAATGCTATACTAATAAAAGGGAATCAAATGACATTTAGTCGACATCAGTTCCAAAAGAAGTAGTGTATGAATAGATACGAAATTTTTAAAGCAGAATCGTCGCGGTTTCTTGTAAAGTTTGTTATAGATTATTACAACACATTGTGGAAAATATATAATTTAAATAATGTTTTTATATGTATCACAATCATTAGTTTTCGCCTGGCGTTAAGAGCAGATATGTTCGTAATATATAGCACCAGAGGCCAGAAATAGTGCAGCAGAACTGGTATGTACAAGATTCACTAGAGGCAGTAGCAGTGCGTAAGAAATACATTAATCTAATAGCATGTATGTAAATCTAATGTACTGTAAAATAAAATGAAATAAAATTGTAATATTTATCGAAGTTTGAACCTAATACACAAAAAGTTAATAATCCTAAACTCATCAGTTGATATAAAATTTATCTTTTTCCTCTTTCACAAGGATTGGATAGGAAGCAAGCTTGGGAAAGGCCAGATATTTTGTTAGTAAATAATCTATGCTAATAAAAGTAAATTCAATGATACATAATCGTTATAAATTCCACAAAAAAGAGTGTATGAATTGACAGGAAATATGTACATGTTATTCTTCAGGATTTGACGCAAAGTCTTTGCAAATTTTGGAAGAAATTAATTTAGCGCAAATGCAGAAAATATATATGATTTAAATAATATGCTGACAGACACACCCCGATCATTATTTTTCGCCTTTCGCTCAGAGACCGGTTCCTAATATATTCCGCCAGAGGCCAGCAGCGGTGTGGTAAAACCGCAGTGTCTGGTGAACAGCCGTTCACCGATTGCGATAATACTTTGTCAACTTATTGCTTGCACTTGTAGGAAGGGCATAGACGTACAATTATTGTAACTCCGCTAGATGGCGCTGCAGCACAAGATGACCCTTTATTTGAATGAAAATTTCCAATACACCTGAATTTCATTGTTGTTGAGCGTTGCCGTGTGACGTGGGGCAAGGACGAAAAGGACAGCAGGAGAAAGCGGCATAAGATTAAGAAAGGACAGAGAAAGGAGAGGTAAATAAGAAAGAGAGGGAAAAGAGGGAAAAGAGAAGGAAAGAGAGAGAACAAGAGAGAAGAAAGAGAGGGATGACAAAAGAGAGAGAGAGAGAGAGAGAGAGAGAAAGGAAGCGAAAAGAGGAAGGGAAAAGAGTTGAGAGAGAGGGAATAATAAAGAAGGAAAGACAGAGTGAAAGAGAGGGGGAAATAGACAGGGATGAAAGAGAGAAAGAGAGAGAAAGAGAAAGATGAAAAAGAGGAGACAAAAAGAGAGAGACAAAGAGGGAGAGGGAAAAGAGAGAGGAAGAGAGAAAAAGGGGAGAAAAGGAAGAGAGAAAAAGAGGGAAAAGAGAGAGGGATGGGAAAGAGAGAAAAAGAAATAAAAAAGAGAGGGAGAACAAAATAGAGACGGAAAAAAGAGAGAGGGGAAAGAGGTAGGTAAAGGAGAGAGAAAGATAGAGAAAGAAGGGAGAGAAAGAATGAAGAGAGGGGGAAAGATAGAAGATAAGAGAGGAGGAAAGAGAGTGAACAAGAGTGGGGAAAAGAGAGGGTGAGAGAAAAAGGGAAAAAGAGAGCGAAAAAAGAGAGACAGAGAGGGTGAAAGGAAATGAGATAACTCTTAAATAAGAATAAAGAACAAGGCAACTCTTTTAAATTTCAAACGATATTTCCACACTTCAAACGATATTTCAAACGATTTTTCCATTTTCTGTGGCAGCAAAGCGCCGGGTAGACGCTAGTAGTTTATAAATTCACCCACAAAACATGACAATAAAAGTCCTAAATTTTTCTTAGTATAGCGTTTATGATTTATCTATTATAAGTTTTTACTGTTAAAAGATAACATTGATATTCCGTTTTTAGAAAAATCTAAAAACGGAAGGTCTATGCAGTACACATAAGCGCACATACGCCACTCGGAGTGTCGTGACGTGTTGTTGCTTAAGAAAGAGTAGGTTATCTCAGTTATTTCTGCTCATTTATACTTGTACTCGTGTTGCTTTACGACTTGCTTTCGTTATCAGCAGGGTAATAATGAATATTTATTAAGGTTCTGATACGTTTCGTATTTTCAGGTGACTACATTTCCTACATGTTAACTTTTGTAAAGGTGTAATAAATAACTGACTTATCGAAAAAGACATGTAATTTCTTCGCAAACATTTTTTCATTGTCTTATGTTTCCTCTGTAGTAATATAAAATAGATTAATGCATCTTAATCAAGAAAATCCATTCAGTAAAGGGCAAAAAACAATTTTCTTGGAGTTTCATGAATATTACATCTTATAAATGAAAGCAGCAATTTAACTTTGTTCAAATTGGCTTTCAAAAACTGCTATGAAGGGGAATACAAAATACACCCTGTTATAGCGGAAAAATATGGTTGTTAGGTAAAGTGAACTCCGCGTCTTTAAATAAATTTAGGGCTAGTCATTTAGTGATTGGATGGAAAATTATGAACATGTCTCTTACGAATACGTGGTTTAAAAATCTGAACTGCTGCAGTTAGGTAATTTTCACTATTGATTTTAAACTTTTTCGTTTTGTATTTTATTGTAAACTTTCAAGACTAAATATTTTTTTAAATTTTAATTAAGTCATTAATTTCAATTTTTATTTCTTAGAGAAATTTGAGAAATCAACAAAGTATATTTTTGTGTCATTGGGTCTTTATTGCATACTCTGCGAATTACCCTAGCACTATAAACAGAAGCTCTTTGAGGCCAACCACGGATTTTCCCCAACCAGGTATACCAACCAGACCCCGCCTCAGCCGAAACAAGCTCAGTTACAAGACAAGAGAAGCCCAGCTACGTTTCGGGCAGGTCCGCCGACATGTGTTGTAGTTTAGTACTTGTAAGTATAAGTATGTGTTAGTAAGGGGTGAGTGTACGGACAAGGAACAGGAAGAGAAGATAGCACGTCTTCCGTGGCCTATTTATTAGAGTACTGCTCCGGCATTCGCTTGGTACTAATCAGAGAAACAACGTATAACTACCGATAAGAGCAGCCAGTCGTTAGAATTTTTCTCCGGACAGCGGCTGAATCGACTATCTAGCTTGTGTCGCAAATCCTGCCGTCAGGAGTCGAACCCCAGGACCTCCCGATCAGACGCTCTGTTGTGACATCAAATAATGCCATAGCACACCTTAGCCGATGGTCGTTTACACTGACATATAGACGAACGCCCGAAATATCGAACAATAATCTAAGATTGAAAGTTATTATGTATGACCGCCAATGGACGGAAATTACAAAGTATAGTGAAAGCACGTGGTGTATTGATGTATGTGGGCCATGAACTAGTGCCGTGTGGAGAAAATAACGATCCCGGATCAGTGAATCGCTATGAGAAGATAGGATTCGTATCCATATGATGTAAGTGAATGATTAAGGAGCAGAACACTGGATAATGCCCGGCGGCAGCGAGGGAAATAGGCGGCCACGCGGCGACGAGCGACCAACCGGCGGCTTCAAGGGCATCGCAGAGGCGTTGGTTCCCACAGCGGGAGTGAAAGAATAGCATGCATTTTAAACGTCCCGCGTCGGACTCTTAAAAACCGCGGGCTGGCTTCCAAAGAGAAAGGCAAAGACATATCTTTTTAACCTGTTTGGAAGGACAAACTGATTTGAAAAATTGATCTGCTATCATAGACGCACGCGCGGTGGTGCCAGATACTGGGGTCCGGCATTGTTGGCAGTTCTGGAAATTAAATGCATTTCGTAATTCGACGCCACCAGAGTCAATTGTTGGAAATTTTTTCAGCCGAGTATTTTCACAAAAGATCGTCTCGTCAGTACAAAGGCGTAGTAGTAATTCACATCCCGGCTGCAGTGAAAGAAATAGATTTTTGACTGTTGGTAGCGGAGGCTACCTTACAGCTCCATGCACAGAGGTGTTTTGGCGCGCAAACTAGCGTGAAATTGTATTACGCCCGAATTACAATAGAAAACGATCTTCTGTTCACCTAAGACAAGGTAACATTGAACATTTTTTCAATATTCAACAATTCTTTGCTGAGGTAAACTTCTTGTTCTGCTGAGGTAAAATTCTTCTATAATTGTCTTTCAGAATTTTCCATTGTGCCAAGCAAGGAATCTATGGCCACTCTTGTGGGCAACCCGATTCGTTCGTCTTTGGCTCTCTCAAAAATTCTGATGACGCTATTTTGCAGCCTCAACAATGACCGAGACACCAGTGAACTGAAGTAAACATGGAACGAGCGAAAATGAAAATTTATCGATTTTAGTTTATTAAACCTTCCATAACAACAATGAATATATAAGAAGTAAATACTATTCGGAAGTAAGTGAAAATATATGAATGTGTCGCAAATATTGAAGATACAAACACAATCCTCACAACAGTCTCTTAAACTGCTACATAGCAAAGTAATGCCAGGTTCATCTCAAAGTGGCTGCCCGCAACGGTACTACTGCAGACCATTCCACCACGAAATCGAGATGTAAACGAGCCCCACTAAACAGTTAACAAGGAAGCCGCAGGCGGAGGGGCGTGTCCTGCAGCCACTACACCACGGGCGCCGCTGCCCCCCCCCGCCCCTGCCCGCGGCGCGCCTCGTGATGGCCGGGTGGCACGTGCGCAGCGTAACTGTCCGGCGCGGCCGCGCTCTGATTCACGAGCATCGCAATCTCCGCCCTCCTCCACCCCTTGTCCTCGACCACTGTCCCCAGACCGCCGCTGCCGTCAGAATCGCTTGTGGAGAATCTGGTGCTCCAACCGTTGCTACAGGGAGAGTTGGCTCAGTGCAACTGATATAACTATAGTGCATTGGATTCTTGGCTGTTCGGGATGAGCCGCGACTCAGTCGATGGAGTTGACGTTACGGCCATCTTGTTGTGGCCTTCAGAGCTATACTGTCACCGGGGTGCATGAGTGGATTGGCTGCAGAAGCGACCAATAGAAGAAGGGCAGGTGGCGCGCGATTGGCGGAGAAGGATAGGAGCGATCCCGGGAAACCACACGGAAAGTCATTGCAGTGCATCTGACCGGGAGTCCTAGGTTCGAGTCCTGACCGTGGCTGGATTTTCGACACTAGCTAGGTCGTGTTCAGTCGCTGCCTGAAGGAGAATTCTAATGGCCGGCTGCTCTGATCGGTAAGTTTCCCTTGGTTTCTGCAAACAACACCAAGCGAATAACCGAGTAGTACCCTATCAAACAGGCCAAGGAGCGCGCGTGATCTACATTTAGGCATCGTACCATTTATGGTTTCAAATAACTGAAAAAATCGGTTTGGAAATTTCGTTGACGCCTGTCAATGTTTAATAAAACTATCCTTCTGTCAGATATACAATTTTAAACTTATCGTAGCAAGTTTAATTTTTACCACGAATTTGTTAGAGCTGTTTCAAAACATTAATTTATAACAAAACAACATAGCATTTATTAAGACGAAATTAAAAATAACATTTGATAAATTTAGCACAGCAAGAGAGAAAAAAGAGGAGAAGCAGAAAAGAATAGAAGAAAATAAAGAAAAGAAGCTGAAGAATAAGAATGAATAAGAAAAATAAGAAGAAAGAATGACTATGATGGTGATGATGAAGAAGAAGAAGAAGAAGAAACAGAAAGGTAGTACTGCTAATTTAGCTGAATATTGTGTGCTCTGTATATACTTAACAAATAGTGCAATCTGAACATATTTATTTCTCTTTATGAAGTCTCGTTGTAGATAGCTCCTCACATATATTAAGAAATAAGACAAACATTATATAAATGTTATTGCAATGTATTTAATATATTTGAACATAACATCCTTCAAAGTTTCTATTTTGATAAAATAGTATCCTGAAATTTAATGAACTGTAAAAATAAACTTCCTAATTCGAAGTATGTTTGGAAGGAATCTTATAATAAGCATTTATATATCTCATAAAAAACAGATTGGTTAGCTTACTCACAAACTCAGTGTAGAACTTTATAAGGGTTGAAGCAATGTGATTTAAAATTGATGTTTCCATGTCCTTCCTTCTATTGTATTCCAGGACGGCAGGAACCCATGTATTCCAACTCTGTTGCCTTTCAGTGCTCCAGTATTTGTCCGTACCAATTCTTTCCCAACTAAAACATCCATATGTAAACAACTCCGCCGCCACTACCGTGGTAACTCACCCAAAAGAGTCCATTAATGTCACGGTTACTGTGGTTACTGTCTCGGATCCGCTATGTCTATCAGTATCGCAGCGCCATTTCTATTATTATCGCTACCACAGTTACCATACTACTGATGACAAAGCTCTTTGGAAAACACATCTACAACTATACTAGTAATGTGAGAAATAACAATGGAGGAGTTGGATAGCGTGGTGACAAAGATGTTGACTAACGTAGCAGGTGCTCTAGAAGTAATGCTATGACGGGCAGTTGGGAGATTTCCAGGAACAATAATAATGGAGGCGAATATGTCGGAGTGCATGGGTCCAGACCCATGGTAGCTCAAGGGCGGTGGTAATGAGGGAGATGATTACTGCTCACCGGTGCAGTTGATGGAAGTGGTGGCGGCAGTGAATACGGTAGTTGGTGTACAATAAGACGCGGCCACATTCAGTTGAACACAACACTATCAAGATATTTACAGTAACAGTAAACGTGCAAGTCTCCTGTACCTTGCGCACAGATAATTTAAACATTTCCTATCCAGCAGATCCATTTCACTCAATAATGAATGAATGATTGTTTGCTAGAGATTCGGGCGCGTGGTCATTAGTCCCGTGAGTGTAGTGCGTGTTTTTTTCTAGGGAGGTGGCAGTGGTTTCTCCCCGCTGGATGGCCAGATCCGGCGCCGACCTACCGTCCTCTAACGGGATTTTCCTCAACCAGGTATCTCCTACCAGCGGGGCACTGCCTTAGCTGGAACAAGTTCTAAGTCCCAACCGGTATCCCGGCATGTGTGGTAATGTAGTGCATGTTAGTGTATGTGTAAGGGAGAATACAAGGAAGAGGATACAAGGTCTGTGGCCCGTTTGTTTGGGTACTACTCCAGCATTCGCCTAGTGTTGATCGGAGAAACCACGGAAAACAACCGCTCAGAGCAGCCGGCCACTAGAATTCTTCTCCAGTCAGCGACTGAATTCGACCTAGCTGAAAAGCTAGTGTCAGAACTACTGCCGCCGACGGGGCTGGATCCTAGGACCTCCCGGTCAGAGACGCTGTAGTGACATCAGTTGATGCACTGAGCCACCCCTCCCGGTTGCACCCAATATTTTCCCGTTACTATAGCTCTTAAAATGAAATGTTATCTCCTGAATGTTCACTTATACGTGGCCCCTACCTTTGTTAAGTAGTAGCAGCGGCGGCGCGGGCGGGGCGAGCGCTGCCGAGGGCGGCGAGGGCGGAGCACACACTCTTCTCGCCCCGCGGCGCGGGCGCCGCCGTGCACAATCAGCGTAATGCCGACATTAGCCGATTGCTTCCTTCGGAGCCTGGCGGCAGCGCGCCCCGCTTCCTTAGCGCCGGAGCCCGTCGCCGCCTGCCAACGCCTGCCCCGCGCCCCTCGCCTCTCACCCTACGCCCCCCGCCCCGTGCCCCGCGCCCCGCGCCCCGCGCCCCGCGCCCCGCGCCCCGCGCCCCGCGCCCCGCGCCCCGCGCCCCGCGCCCCGCGCCCCGCGCCCCGCGCCCCGCGCCCCGCGCCCCGCGCCCCGCGCCCCGCGCCCCGC